>JAFELO010000857.1:494285-506321 GCA_017140195.1 Eumaeus atala
GGAGTGTTGTTCTTGCATAAACATTAAATAATGTTTTGCTGATATGTAAGGGATGTGTGTTCTTCCATATGGATTCACATGAGACTGTCTACTCTATGGTTTATTGTTGTGGTTACAGCATGCTGCTTCATTAATATGTGGACGTGATATAAATATGTGAACGTGAAGATAACATTTTAACATAATATTCCTTTTTGTGGTTACAGCATGCTGCTTCATTAATATGTGAAAGTGATATAAATATGTGAAAGTGAAGATAACATTTTAACATAATATTCCTTTTTGTGGTTACAGCATGCTGCTTCATTAATATGTGGACGTGATATAAATATGTGAACGTCAAGATAACATTTTAACATAATATTCCTTTTTGTGGTTACAGCATGCTGCTTCATTAATATGTGGACGTGATATAAATATGTGAACGTGAAGATAACATTTTAACATAATATTCCTTTTTGTGGTTACAGCATGCTGCTTCATTAATATGTGAACATGAAGATAACATTTTAACATAATATTCCTTTTTGTGGTTACAGCATGCTGCTTCATTAATATGTGGACGTGATATAAATATGTGAACGTGAAGATGACATTTTAACATAATATTCCTTTTTTGTGGTTACAGCATGCTGCTTCATTAATATGTCAACGTGAAGATAACATTTTAACATAATATTCCTTTTTGTGGTTACAGCATGCTGCTTCATTAATATGTGTCAACGTGAAGATAACATTTTAACATAATATTCCTTTTTGTGGTTACAGCATGCTGCTTCATTAATATGTGAACGTGAAGATAAAATTTTAACATAATATTCCTTTTTGTGGTTACAGCATGCTGCTTCATTAATATGTGAACGTGAATATAACATTTTAACATAATATTCCTTTTTGTGGTTACATCATGCTGCTTCATTAATATGTGAATGTGAAGATAACATTTTAACATAATATTCCTTTTTGTGGTTACAGCATACTGCTTCATTAATATGTGAACGTGAAGATAACATTTTAACATAATATTCCCTTTTGTGGTTACAGCATGCTGCTTCATTAATATGTGAGCGTGAAGATAACATTTTAACATAATATTCCTCTTTGTGGTTACAGCATGCTGCTTCATTAATATGTGAACGTGAAGATAACATTTTAACATAATATTCCTTTTTGTGGTTACAGCATGCTGCTTCATTAATATGTGAACGTGAAGATAACATTTTAACATAATATTCCTTTTTGTGGTTACAGCATGCTGCTTTATTAATATGTGAACGTGAAGATAACATTTTAACATAATATTCCTTTTTGTGGTTACAGCATGCTGCTTCATTAATATGTGAAAGTGAAGATAACATTTTAACATAATATTCCTTTTTGTGGTTACAGCATGCTGCTTCATTAATATGTGGACGTGATATAAATATGTGAACGTGAAGAAACATTTTAACATAATATTCCTTTTTGTGGTTACAGCATGCTGCTTCATTAATATGTGAACATGAAGATAATATTTTAACATAATATTCCTTTTTGTGGTTACAGCATGCTGCTTCATTAATATGTGGACGTGATATAAATATGTGAACGTGAAGATGACATTTTAACATAATATTCCTATTTTGTGGTTACAGCATGCTGCTTCATTAATATGTCAACGTGAAGATAAAATTTTAACATAATATTCCTTTTTGTGGTTACAGCATGCTGCTTCATTAATATGTGAACGTGAAGATAACATTTTAACATAATATTCCTTTTTGTGGTTACAGCATGGTTACAGCATGCTGCTTCATTAATATGTGAACGTGAAGATAACATTTTAACATAATATTCCTTTTTGTGGTTACAGCATGCTGCTTCATTAATATGCCAAATATGTGAGTGCTCCTTTATCTCAGAGGTGGCATACAAGTATCACATGGGCAGACATACAAAGAGATTTGAATGTACAGTCTGTGGCGAGAGATTCACAAACAATCTTTCAGCTGTCAGACATCATGATGTGAAACACGGTGTAGGGTAAGTGAAAAAAATTGTAATGTAGAAAATTAGTAAAAGTTGCAGTCAAATTGGGCCGACACTTTCAGGAGGGAAGTATGGCATACAACGCCACCAAAATGTGACAGCCATGTTATCGCGTTTCATGTAGTTTGAGAGTTTCCAGTGGCCCATTAGGGGGAAGGATTGATGGCCAGCAATGAGTATGTAAAATATTCATGATGATGCTTATATGTGTTCAAATGCCTGTTTTCCTCTTATATTATAAAAAGATTGGAACCCAAATTATGTTGTATATGTGGCTACACTAACGAGGTGTCTTTAGTTTTAAATTTTAAAGGTACAAGAAAAAGATACAAGTCCTGTGGAAACTATTCATGGTGGCCTATTGGGTGCATGGGCTCATCTGCATAACCTCCGTATGAGTGACTTTTTGTATCATTAATCAACAAAATACTTCTACTATTTATTTGCCTCTTTACAAAGACAAAAAGACAGTCACACTCCAGAATTGCCAACAAGAGAAAACTTAAAGAATTAAGTTTTGTCCTATATCGGAAAAATATTAACTAGCCTCAAAAAGTTGTGATTTCAAAGAAACGTTATTAAATAAGACCTACAGCACATATTGTGTCAGCAATATGCTATGCTATAGACATCACGTAAGTAATATTCTGTTGTCGTAGACGAATTTCGGCTAGGATGCTCTTATTATAACCTGTAATTGGCAGTCCAAGTGTTTTCAACTGGATGAAATTAAAATCAACATAGTGACTTTTCCATGTTATCTAGTAGACTAAAATACTGAAACTTGACATGGTTCGGCATTGTTTGTGTTTTTGTATGTGTCTTGCTAAAATGTAGGAAGTTGGAGTTACCGGGCGGCGCGTCGGGACAGCGCGAGCAATCGGAGCAGCCCCGTAGCACTGTGACCGGCGAAAGCACGGAATTCGTCTGCACGCAATGCGGCAAGATGTTCCAGAGGCGATGGAACTTGCAGCGTCACCTGGAGACCCACGCCATCAGGTTAGTGGGATTAAACTGACAGTGGCTCATTGTTTTTGGATTATCTGACGCATGTCGGCTGCAGTGGTGTCCAATCTGGCTACGCGGAATGTGTTTCTACGGATATGCGTCGATAGTAAGTAAAAGAATCCGGCTGCTCATTTGATCACTTATGCTATAGAAAGGCACTTGACATTATTTATAACACTTGACTCAACTTTCCAGAGAGCAAGGCGGGCTGCTGTGTGTGCCGTGTAACCGCAGCTTCTCGTCTGTAGCTACATACAATCACCACATGACCACCAGCAAGGTGCACCTCAACGACGCAGACCTTCTCAAGTGAGTTACACAGTTCTGAGAGGAAATTTTAAAGTTAAATCTATTTCACCGCGGTTTATCGGTTTTGATAGCAAAATGTAGTTAAACGCTTCAGAACGGACTACGTAGCTCAGGCAAGTAATGTTACGCTCACTCGTAGCAGAATTAAGTGGAGCTATACTCACTTGTAGTGCAAGCAAGTAGAGCTGCACTTACTCGTAGCACATGCAAGTGGAGCCACGCTCACTCGTAGCACAGGCAAGTGGAGCTCCCAGTGGACGCACAACTTTCTTACTACTCTTCGCACCCATCCGTCCCAATGGACCATATCTCTCTCACTCTGTCTCTCCACGAAGCGCGACAGTGTAGCTATGACCACGCCTGTATTATGTAAAGGAGTTCGCGACAATTAGCGATCAGTGTATGTCAAATGAGTCTTTCAGCGGTGAACCGCTGAAGTACCCATTGATAACCTTTTGATAATGAAACTACTTTCGAGTTATCACAAATCCAGAGCCACCGCCGAATTGTATTTATATGAGGCGTTCAGACGACACCAATGCCCAGACATTTTCTTTTGTAAGGTAATAAATTAGCTATAAGTGATACTGTAAAAACAATACGAGTTTGCCTTAGACCACATGATTGATATAAAACTAAATACTAACTTAATTTTGTTTCATGTCTATGAGAAGACAAGAAAAATTATTGCTCATAATGTTCTCTTGCCCCTACAGTACTATGCGAAACTGTTTCATATCTGTCAAGATATTTACATAGTCTGTATTGTGATGACAGCTGACGCTTGTTAACACAAGCGTCACACATACAATATCCAGCACGGCCCCGAAGGCCATGAGATGAGGTCATCTTGGGTGTACCTCTGTGTTGTGTTATAGCTTGCCGTCGTACACGTAATACTCCTCACCTAGAGTCCATCTCATAGAGTGGTCACACAGCCACATGTCACCCTGACGTAACGCATGGACACTTATAAGTAGATAACAGGAACGTAGCCCTCTCTTCCTATTTTCATTAGATTATATCTCCCTCTTAACTTCCGTTGGCATCGTTTTGGTGACAAGAAACCAAAGGCACAACACACCCTCCACCATCCCCCCGAGTGGTTGCATCGTTGGCGGGTAGCAGCCGACCTCAAAACAAGTAGTAGCAGGTCATAGTTTTCCCATGGTGCTGCGCATTCCCTCCCTCACTTCCTTGACGAGCCGATACCCTGGGGTATACATTTTAAATACGTGGGCGTGACGCTGGTCTCCAACCTCACAATACGCCAGGACGCTCGCGTTATAGCCTGGTCAGGCGTCGGGTGCCCTGCCGCACCGAGCACCGCAATGTCCAAGTACTTCCCCCACACGCATCCAAAGTAACTAAGCGTGGTGTATTTACAGGTTCGTGTGCGGCGAGTGCGGTGAGCGGTTCTCGACCAAGAAACTGCTAAAGAAGCACGCCGAGAGTTCTGGGGGGCCATGTTTGCTCGCGTCCGCAGGATTTGGACCTAGATGCCCTATTCGTGACCCCCGAGTGGTGCCAATAGAGCAGATTAATTAATTAGAGGCTTCGGCCGTTGGATTAGATATCACCCTCTGGACAAGGGTTGTTAAGTAACAGGTACGCAACACCAATTGGACCGATACGATGGTAGTTATCAAAATACTTCGAAAAGGTTCCTGGAGCGCAGCGGGAGATTCGCAGCTAGATGATATTTATGATTACGTGTAAAATCATGTCGTGGTCCATGAGTCTGGTTGCTTACCAGAAGCGAGGAACTGCTGGACACCTGGGGGCGGGGGGTGGTTAACATTTTGGCGAAAAAAGACGACGCAACGGTACTTCAAGTTACTACTTCAGTTTTCGGCTTTGGTCTCAAAAGTATTGAAAAACAATAAAAGAAATAAAAAAAGGATGTCTGTAATACGATGATAACTGTTTATAAACGTTTTGTGAACGACAACGGACCAGTCCCAATAGCAGGCTCCGCCCAGTCGGAATGTTACTACGACATCATATTTACGTGCGTTGTCGATTTACGAGACTATATCACGTCAAAAAAAATCGTTAGTCCCACCAACTGAAGACAAAAAATAAAAATCAACTGTCAACATTTTGATCGAATGACGAGTAACAGAGCCAGAAAAAAAATTCCAATATTACGAACAGGCAAGGTATAAAAACATGAATTTCTTTTTGGATAATAGCCCACGCAATATCCTACGAGTATGAAATGTAAAAATATGTAAATATTAAACAATTTGAATTATTTTCAAAAATTAATTTGACTTTTAATTTTACTGACAGTCTTTGTTTTTCGTTTTCCGTTATACTTCTTAAGCATCTTTAAAAATATCAACTCCTGGAGACGCGACACCCATTTTACTCATATACTGTGGATAATTAATGAATTGATGAGTTATATTTACCTTTTTAATTTACTACCCTCTTAACCGTTTTTTACGTTAACTGCCAACGCTGATAACACAGACACTAACTTAATTGCTTTATGTTATCTACTAAAAAAGACTATTTTGTTTCATACGGTAAATAAATAAATTGCACACATCAGGACAATTTCGTCAAGTTTTCTCTTAGTCCCTGGTCTCCATGTTTTAGCTTATGTCTTGACAATTGAAGCTTATTCGCTTCGGCTTTAGGCTGGACTTAATTTGTCAAAACTCACAAAGAACTAAGAAGATTCACATGCAGTCCTTCATACAGTATACTCTATCTATAATATACTACTCAAAACAAAAGAAGGGCCACTAAGATTTTCTGATTTATCATGAAAATAATAAAGACATTAACTTGTTTAATTTATGTAACTACAAAATAATGTTACTGATAAATATATGCTTAAAATAATGATCAAGAATTTTTATATGTTCATAATAAAATTGGCCATTTTGAATGAAAAATATGAACAAAAGAAATCACCGGAAGAAGACAAATTACTGTTCTTGTCACTTTTGTTTCTTGTTTTTAATAACGAGTATGTCCTCCTCTCTTAGCAATACACTCCAGAATCCAAGTATGCGTACTCTGGATTAAATTCCTCACGTTTTCATCTGGAATCTCCTCCCAAGCATCTTTTAAAGCGTCAACCAGCTGCTGTTAATTGTAGACCCCTTGCTCATTCCCTCTAACTCTTCGTTTTAATTTGTCCCACAATTGCTCAAATGATTATGAATGAATTGAATGCTCGATTAAATCCGGACTCCGAAAACCGTTCGCCGCGTCGTTTCCACACTCTATCACGCCGATGATCATTACGAAATTTTACTTAGCCCTCGTCTGTAAAAAGCACCTTGGCCCCACTGAATAATCCCCCAGTTCAAATACTGACGGGAGAATCTTAATCGGTTTGCACGTTGAACTCTGCTCAGAGGAATTCGAACATCTCATCGTCTTGGCGTTTGCTGGTCTTCGTGCAATCGATTACGTATAGTTTGATCACTGACACGGGCACCCGTCGTCAGCCGTAGCTGGTGTTGGAACTTACGGGCCGTTACTGTACGACCACGACGAGCACCTAGTGGGATGTGCCGATCCTCAGGAGTCGTTGTTATGCGAACTCTACCTGCACCTGGTCTCCTGGCAACACTGCCAGTGTCTTGGAAGTGATTCCATACATTTTGGACAGCTCTTCGAGAAAAACCCAACTGCAAACCCACGTAATGCTGTGGTTAAATTCATCATAGTTATGGTTCTGGTTGCTGTAATTGTATCCAGTCAACATTTTAATCATTCAAAAAAAAAATCATGCGTTAAAATAAAACTTTCAATGCATGAAATAACTTTTTTCCATTACAACCACTGAATGAGGCGAAAATTTTAATCTCGTTACGCAAAAGGCTTGCAACCTCTAACGCGTGTACATAACACACACTATTTTTTAACAAATAGTTATATCTACTGTATTATTTTTACTTATTATTTATAGTTAAATAATAAGCAAATTCACGCGGGAACTCTCTGTCAAAGAGTCAAAAGAAAGGTCTCCGAGTAGTCACTCCCTAGACTGCTAGGCACGTAGAAGTAGTAACTACTGGGCATATTTTTTTTCATTGGACAACAAACATTGGAGCCTTTGACAAATATCGACGACCATAGACATACACGTCCGATGGTTATTTTTTATAGTAAGAGGCAGACGGGGAGTTCGAAAATGTTATCTAATGAAGTTAAATTGTCAAGTTTTGGATATGAAGTGAAAATATTTTTGTTCAAAATTGAATTATAAAAATTAACTTTTGATCTTCAGCAAAAAAAAATCCGCCACCGATTCAATCCTAATCCTGCCCCGAGAAGAACCGGCGAAACAAACTAAGCGGGTCTGTAGTCAATAATATCAATGAACTCCATGATAATAAAAATAATTCAATAACAAAAATAATCATTTACATGTTTGATTATTAAACAATGGGACTTCGTCGAAATAGCCTGAGACGAGCGTGTGGTGTGGTGTGTGTATCTTCATAAATTCTATTACCCTATAATGTCCCACACAAACGTTGCATAGCAACTTTTTTGAATTTATTTATCGATAGTTGTGGAACGCTTTCTGCGAACATCACGTACAAGGTGTGTACAGTGCCCACGCAAGGAATTGCTTACTGTACTAAGTCTATTAAATTATACATCTCGTTTATGCCCATTTTTAGTATTTCTGTTGTGATTATCACTTATCATGTTAAATTCATTAACATTCTTACTCTCATACAGAGCAGGCAAAAATGCATTGAGAATAAGCTGTCAGATTACTGATTTCCTTATATTTATCGCTTTAGTAATATGTTAGAGGCTAGCTTGTAGTTTGCACGAATAGCTCGTTTCTGCAGCAAAAAATATTGTTTATTTCAGCAGCGTACCCCCACAGCAGTATGCCATAAGTTAAGTTTAATTTTGTGGAAAATACACAAATTTTGCTGTATGTTCATTGGAAATTTGTTTGATTTCGCAGTTTCTGCGAATGATGCCGAACTAAGTCCAATCGTAAGTTTTGTTATATTCGGACCACACTGCATTTAGAGTCTAGTGTTATTCCAAGAAAAATTGTCGGATCCACTAGTTCTATTGTTTCACTATTTAAAAGTACATTGCTTGGAACTTACCTAACATTAAACAACGCCCACAGACATCCGCTTGATCATAGTCGTCACTTTGCAGCGGTGTCAAGTGAGTGAAGGGTATCACCGCGGTAGTGCAGACCCAACTCGGCTGCAATGCACATCTTACTCAATATTTATACCATATTAATACAAGTCTAGAGCAAATAATGACAGAGGTTAGGGCTGTAAGGAGGGTGGCCCAAAAGTTAGACTGACGTGCTGTATAGTAAGAGCCTCGTTTTGAGTGCAGTGTGGGCGGGCGCGTTGTCATGAAAAAGCTTTAAATCGTGGAGTCCAGTATGGTTGCTTGTTGCTCACAACCGAAATAACTTCTGGCAAGCATTTGTTGCCCCTTTGATCTCGTAAAGGAATTAACACCAAGAAGCCAGTCATTGAAGTAGCTAGCGATTAAAATCATCTCTGCGCCTCTAAATTGCTTCACTTTGGTAGGGGTCGCTTTGTTTTGAAACACCCAAAGAGTCGACTGCCTCTTCGTTTCCGAAACGAATTAATAAATCTAGGACACATAATCTGTAATTATGGCGTAAATATGCTGACATGAGTCTGAATCAAAAGTATCTATCAAGTATCTACCTCATGCACAAGATTCCATCCGCTAATAGCGTTTTGTGTGGGATCATAGAGGACGTGTATCACTTTTGATGGAATGTGTCCGGAACGAGGATAAAAGATAAATATTACTAGGATTATGTGATTTCCTAGCTTTCGATGTGGGTGGTTTCCAAAACATATTGACCATCCAGTCTCCAGTGTCGGAGGAATGCAGACTATTGTTTAGTTATAGGATGAGATGAGATTATTATGGCGATGGTGTGATGTTAAGATTACAATGGGACCGTCGCAATCACCTCATGTGATAAAGTCGAAAATAAAGATAAAAAAATGTCACGACACCATTCTACCTGGGCCTGTTTCTGTGGCTTGGTTAGCTTATGTACCTCACCGAGCCACAGAAACTGTGATTTTCTTGCAAAATCTCATAAATGCTTCCCGGTCCAATATACATTATGTGCTGAATCTCCTGATCCATAATTCCCCTATTGTCTCGAGTTAATTTTTCACTGCTGGCATGTTTTTCCCGCAGCAGCAGTTAATGGTCGTCCACTTACTTCTTCATCCCACAAACGACTAGCTTGGATTCGTTGTAACGGCGATGCACGGTTGCCTTGGAAGGAGCTTCGTCCATAATTAATACAATTTGAAGTCTATCGTTCTAATACAATTTGAAGTCTTTGGTCCGGTTTCAGGAGACATTTAAATCATACTACGAAAGTGTTTCCCTGATCCATTTTCCAGTAAAAAATGGCTTGGTATAAAGCATTATGTTTGCCACGATGAAATAATGAAGAATTAGTCCATAGCCTAAGCCTAATGTAAAATTGCATAAAGACATTCGCAAGTGAAGTGTTAACTGTCATTTGTCACCTATGAACATGACAGTTAAATACGAATTGTTTTTGTTTGACTTTCACACGAGAAACAAATCAAACTTACCCGTTTTCAATCTTCTTTACCATATTTTCACTTTGTTATATCAACTGTACTACTTTTTTACCATGATTTGTTTCGGATGTATGAATGCAGATCGTAAAATGATACATATTACAAGAGCGAGAGAAATAGAGTGTTTTTTAGAAATTATTAAAAATACACCTGTAAGATAAAAAAGTGTATTTACTTTTATTTTATTTTTATTTGTTCTATGTTATTATAATCTTTATGTTTTCAAGATGCCGGTGCCAGCAAAGTTTTCACTGTACTTATGCTGGGAATGTACTGCCTTAATTGTTCGATTTTCAAAATTCAAAGATCAAGTAATGAATTCGTACAAAATATTGAATGATATTAAACCTGTAAGTAGTAATAGTCTATAATCATACTACTACATAAGATATAATATAAATATTAAACCAATTTAATACCAAATGTTATGACAATATTCTTGATGACTATTCTAAATAAAATGACCTAAAAAAACAATATGCAATTCAGCGTATTTGAAAATTACAGTGCGAAATCTAATTTACACTATAGTAATTAAAAAGTAATTATTGTACACAATAAAAGAGCTGAGCAAAACAGAAAGATCTAGAAAATCATAATAATTTTTCTTTTGCATATAAGAACAAACACATAATCAAGTCATTCAAGGTGACCACAGCTGATTATTAACATCTACACAGGAAAACAGATGCATGGTCCTCTTTCACTTCTTCATGTCCCACTGGATACTTACAAACCACTAGCATCGCAACCGGTCATCACATAACTGACATGTCGTGTAAGGGATACCTCCCCAGCTGTGTTGAGTTTTTACAATAAAATATCCCGGACAGCCAATCCAGTTTAGAGGGTAACAGGCCACTTGAATCCAATCCTACATGCAAAACAATGGATAAATTATCATATACAACCAAAATGTGTGTCCCTGTTACTGTTTTACGAAAATTATCCATACAAAAAAATAAATTAATTAAGAACATTTAATATAACTTTTGTGTTTTTTTTATAGCAGAATTCTTTTGATAGTATTTATAAACCTCAAACTGGCCTGAGTACAAAAGAATTATTTAATTTTTGCTATAAACCTGAGGATTCAACTGGATATTTAGTAGAAGTTGCAAAAGCAGAGAATGATGATGAAGACATTGACTTCGAAATAAAACCAACCATATTAAATTACGAGGAACAAGACATAAAAATACAAATATGCGAGGAGAAGAAACGAAAGAAAATTATTAAAGGCAGGACAAAAATAAAAAAGGAAGGCACTGAATATAAACAGATTGAATTAACTTTAGAAGAACTAGAAGAAGAGAGAAAGAATTTTGCAAATAAAGAAGATTTTATTAAAGCAATATTTAAATGTGAAAAGTGTATAAAGACATTCTCAAGTGAAAAGTGTTTAAATGATCATATTTATATAAAACATGAAATGGTAAGTAATACCTAACCTAAATGGTATAATGTGTAGTCTTTTTTTCTCTATTTTATAATTAGAGAAACCACAAACTTTGAAGTATCTTTCTGGTTGTAGCAATGTGTGTCGTTGTTAATAGCAAAAAACTGAACCCTTATAGATTTTTCATGTACATCTGTCAATTTTTTTTTTGTTTGCTGTTATAGAACTCTTCTCAGAGGAGTCCGGCTCACTCTTGGTCAGTTTTTCTTACTTATTTATGACAAAATTTTCATCAAAAATTATTAAATTAAAAATATGTATAGATTAAGGAACTGTTCCCCTTATTAGGATTAGTACACCCTTCACTCCAGTACTGGAGTGTTGTTCTTGCATAAACATTAAATAATGTTTTGCTGATATGTAAGGGATGTGTGTTCTTCCATATGGATTCACATGAGACTGTCTACTCTATGGTTTATCGTTGTGGTACAGCATGCTGCTTCAATAATATGTGGATGTGATATAAATATGTGAACGAGAAGGTAACATTTTAACATAATATTCCTTTTTGTGGTTACAGCATGCTGCTTCATTAATATGTGGATGTGATATAAATATGTGAACGTGAAGATAACATTTTAACATAATATTCCTTTTTGTGGTTAC
>JAFELO010000858.1:4413-126076 GCA_017140195.1 Eumaeus atala
TCCGGTGCTGATCCTCTCCGTGAGCCATAAATTAATAACAGCGGCGAGGCTACTACAGCTAAAGCGCGAGAGCTGCCTCCGACGTCGGGGGTGAGGAAGCTATGGCCATTATAATAGTTAACTTAGCTATTATAATCATCGTCATATCGGAATGAAACTCTTCCATCTGTGGGGTATAGCGAGTAATCGGTACCTCTCTCTACCCGAAATCAGTCTCTCTTGCCTGTAAGCGCACACATAGCAATTCAATGGAACCGTAATAGTGGGAATGACTTAGCTTTTACAGCATAAGTTGAAGTCCGAAAATCAAACTCTTGTGGCTAATATGATCTAATCGCATCTCATTGTCTCAGGTGTTCTGCAGTGGCAAGACTCTCAACAAGCACATGCAGACGGTCCACAAGAAGGGACACCTGTGCGATCAGTGCGGCAAGTCTTTTCCCTGGCGTACCACGCTCCAGGCGCATATGGAGGTGGTGCACGCGGAAGGCCAGGAGAAAAAGCTGTACTGCGCCCCGTGCAAGTACTGGACACACATTTATGATATGCATATAGATTAAGACGACAAGCCCTACCTCTGGAGAACCACGCTCAGGATTCCTGGCTGGTCTATGAATAATTATGCGAGCGTGCGAGCGTCATTCTTATGAGACTGCTCAATAACTTTAGCTGATTTTGTGGGAATTTTTCAGCTTCAATACAGTTCGAGCAGGGCGCGGATAAGTATTATATTGTGAATCATCAACTAATAGATCTAGGCGCGTGCCGTCCGCTTATTATTGTTTATTTTTTCGCGACGGCAGCGCACACTCGTAATTATTATTTGTGTGTGCGTGTACGTGCACTCGTGCGTACGAGTTTATGCGTCCTTGTATATTTTTCCGTCTTTCCGTCTTGCCACAGACGTCTTTGGGCTGTGAAGATGTTATTTGTGATGATGAACTTCAGAGCTGAGGATGATATCATTGTCCACAGGCTCTCGTTCAGCTCGGCCCTCAACCTGCAGAAACACATCGAGAGGAGTTCCAAGCATGAGATCCAAATGAGGTACATTTTTGTTTTTTATATAATTTATACGAGTGAATGGAAGAAATTTAACAGTATCGAAATGAAATGAAAACATTTTTACACAAAAAATATTTATATAAATGATTGAAACTCCAAAATCATAACTTTGTAATAAATATTAAGTATATTGCTCTTTTATTCCAGCCTAGCCTAAGGTACTTGTTAAGAGAAATTGTAAAGAGAAAAAAAAACGAGCCTACACAAGACTGGGCTACGATATACTAACACAGAAGCAATAAGCAACATATTAGGCAATTATATATATATGTAGTAACTCATATGCCTGTGTACACGCAGTTCGGCTATGATTTTTATAACATCATAATTTCCGAACGACTTAACGAAAATACTAAACGGCAGTCCAAATGTTCTTATAGTGCGTTCAGAGTTGTTTTACCTCTGGTTATCGAATTAGTTATACGAAACTATGTGTTGCTTTGATTAACAAATTTTTTGATTTTCCCTATTAGCGAGTAGCAGGGAAGTGTTATAGAGGAATATTTTGTTGTGTCAGTCTTTTTTTGTAGAAAAAAACTGACTGAAAATTTAAAGCACCCTTGTTAGGATAAACGAAATTGCTGTCTGGACATTTTGAAACATACCTAGGCATAAGTTTAATGTTACAACAACAACACATCTTTACGCCATCACTAACGGGGTAGCGGTAGTTTATATTAAACTTATTGATGTCTTAAGTTCACGCGAATCTTACTCGTTACAATACAACTATTTTTACGGATTTTACCGCGGTTTATTTAATTATTAAACCAGCCCGACGTTTCTATAAAGCAACCCGTGACCATGGTTTGCTGTTGAGGTTTGTTAAATATTGGGCTGGTCAAATAATTAAACAAATCGCGATAAAATCCGTAAAGGTAATTTTATTTTAATATATTAGACTTATTAATATTGTATTAACATAATGTTTCGTTTTATATCTGGGATAAAAATAAACATAAAGTAACACTAATTATGATGCCCGTTCTCGCTTGTCCGCATTTTGTATGGGGTGACAGGAGATGCCAGTTTAATACCAACCAACTATCAAAAAAGAACTGTCTGAAAAGAAATACTGGAAATAACTGCACACTCTGTGTCTATGGTGTGTGCAGTTATTTCCAGTATTTCTTAGTCACCTATCTAGGTGACGTTAAAAATCGACATGGCGGCTGTTCGGTGTCAATAAGTCGACGAAAAACAAAGTTGCCATCCATTTGAGTTTTATTTATTTTGTTGAAAAGGTGTTATATAGTACCTTTTATTATTATAATTTAGAAAATTGGAATTACTGGGCGACGGGTCTGGGCAACGCGAGCAGCTGGAGCAGATCCGAAGTGCCGTCAACGGCGAGTGTCAGAAGTTCGCCTGTCCGCAGTGCGGCAAGATGTTTCAGTGGCGATGGAACCTGCAGCGCCACATCGAGAGCCATGCCATCAGGTTAATGGATTTCAACTGAAACTTAAGTTGGCCTCTTGACTTTTTGGACTATCTGACGAATGTCAGGTCAAACTCGGGTGTAAAGTAGATCTGTTTTTTATGCTACATAAAAGGCATTACGCGTTACAAGTAGCGTAAGAAAACTGACACCATAATTTTGTTTTATGTCAGTGAAGGAAACCGAATAATCAATGATATTTTTTTTGTAAGATTTAGTAGTGCCTTGGGAAGACCACGGCCACAGTACTTTTAACTCACATCATGCTGGCGTATTGTGGTAAATGAGGGCTCTGACGTTGACTTGTTTATGACGGTAGCCCATTGGAATGATGTGATAGTAACACGCGTGAATTTTACCGCAAACATTTCCAGGCGTCGGTAGTTATACTAAAAGATTTTATATTATTGTTGACTGTCACCTTTAAGAGTAATGTTAACAAAACGGTGTACGTAACTTGCCAGAGAGCAGGGCGGGCTGCTGTGCGTGCCGTGCAACCGCAGCTTCGCGTCCGTGGCGACCTACAAGCAGCACATGACCACCACCAAGATGCACCTCACCGACGCGGACCTCAAGTGAGTACCGCTGGGAGATCGGATCGTTAGCGCTGCTGACTCACGCCTATACCAAAAAATCTATGCATACGTGGGACACACAGAAAGTTTAGCAAAAATAAAAAGTACTTCTGAGCGCGGTGTGCGCGTGCGCGTGCGCGTCGTCGTGGTGAAACAGTAGGAGCAGCGGTTTGCAACGACTGAAAAAACTTGTGACAAGCATTTGGTACCAGTCAGCATTAATGCTGAATAAATGAATTGACACCAAGTAGCCAGCGATTGGAGTAGCCTTTTTTATAGTATAGGGAGACAAACGAGTAGTCGGACGCCCATGAACATCAGCATACTTAATATGCCGATGCGTTGGCCTCCTTTTCACCTTCCCCCAATGTGCCACTGGTTACTCACAAACCGCACGAAAGGCGACACCGTAGGCATCACTTTACGGCGATGTCCAGTGACCGAGACGTACCTCCCCAGTCAATCCGGCCCAATTCCGCTGCAATGCAGCATGGCACTACATCTTACTAAAAGATCTAGATCGCTTCACTTTGGTAGGCGTCGCCTATCATACTAGCAGTCTATTGCCGCATCGTTTCTGGATCGCATTGATAGATCCAGGACCCATGAACTGTAATAATGTAAACACGGCGACACGAATCTGCATCATATCTATCGTGTCAGCGCACCGTTTCACCCAGGCGTGTTTGTGTGGCTCGGTGAGTTTGTGCTATACCCAGCGTGAAACTATCATTTTCACGCGGAGATGTTCTTGTAAAATCTCATGAGGCTGCCCGATACAATCTGCATTGTGTCGTCTGCTACGTACTTCGCCTACTGTCCGTTTCTTTCGTGACAGCCGCTAAGGGACGACCACTTCCTTCTTCATCCCGCAGAGTTAGTCGACCACGCTTGAGTTCGTTACACCAACTATATAGTTATATAGTTCGTCACATTCGTTGACGCGTCTGTCCTCTTATCAACGGCCCAAACGTCATTGCTAATATTATATCAACGTAATCAGTTAGTTGTAGGACATTTTGGTAAAAAAGGTAAAAATTTCATACACCAGTCAGCCGTCATATCTGTTATGTTTTGTTACATTGTATCAAAATAAGATGTTAGTAACGCCATCTATTATTGTATTTAGTAATTAAGTTTCTAGAATTTTCGGGATCTAATGTTCTGTTCAGTCGATGCTTCCTGCGACGCTTTGAAACATAATTCATTCGCTCTTTGTCCTCAAAAAGTGTTTCATTTTAAACTCACAGCCGAAACTATTGTACCTGAAACTTGGAATTTGGAACAGGGGCCTTTCATGGTGTAAGTGAGCAGTAAAAATTTGTTAGGAATTCAACCCCTGTATTTATGAAGTTAATTTGTATGAAACTTCGTTACTACAAGATACTATTCGTGATTTCTTACAAATTATACGTTTGTTTGTGAGCCCAACAGATTGTCAAACGTGAATATTTTGCATTTCCGATAGATTACATACATAAGTGTCAATTGATAACATCTCACTAAGCGTATATATATATGTAGGTTCGTGTGCGGTGAATGCGGCGAGCCGTACGCGACTAAGAAACTGCTGAAGAAGCACACAGAATGTACGCATTTTAAGAGCAGCCAAGGTGTAAAGTAAGTGAAATTTCTTCTCTTTTTTAAACGGTTCACGCAACATTCTGCCAGTGTAGATTATATAAATGTGTAAATATTAAAGAATTTAGTTTTATGTCGCCGTTTTTATTTCGTTGTCCTTCGTTCCACCTTTGCTTGTGCCTTAGCGAATCTCGTATTTAAACGGCTTTTGCACGTAAAAGGCTAACTGGGATCCCGCGGTTGCAGGCCAATAGGTAGTTCTGTAGAATGGAAATATAAATGTAAAAAAATAAAACATTTCACGTGTTTTACTGCCACGGTGTGCATGGTTATATATAACGATTCGTTGCAGCGGTGGCGATTTTCGCCCACGCGCTCTGCGATCGGTTGCTCTGTTATCGTCAAACAACGGGCGATACAGCAAAACGTACGCGGCGGATGCGTAACTACACAAATAAGGCTCGTGAGTTTAGAAATAAAATCACAAACCGCCAACGCAGTGGGCGAAAAAATCGCTCCTTGAGTACTTAGCCTTAGTATAGACGTCATAGTCGCTAGCCATTTAAAAAAACAGGTCCTTTTTGCTTTGTGGTTGATTTTAGATAGTGATACTGATTGATACAAGTATGAACTTAGGTCAAGTGTTTTGAGTGAAAATAACGGAATGACCTAACCACGAAGGTTAAATCTTCGTAACTATTTGGACATATTTTATTTATTTCTCTGTATTCGACAACCGGAGCCAATGATGTTGTCGTGCCCAGCGACAGTGTCAGTTACAATTAGGAACTAACACGTGACAAAGAGGCGGATAATGGTCCACTTTTATTCAAAAACGCTAGCTTTATTGAATTACGTATAGCGCTGAAATTTTCCTGGTTGAGTTTCACTCTACTGTATTCAATCCGCCTAATCGTTGGCCAGCCACAAAACGGAACAACTCTGTATTTGCACATGTCGCCTTGAGCCGTAATGAAATACAGCGATTTAAAGAAGCTGGTGAACGCGTGACGAGAGTTGTTTTTTTTTATGTCTAAGGGGAATGAGATGGCAAGTAAGTCGAAGATGTATATTTATTCCAATCTAAACCTCATTTTTGATACAAAATATTACAATTATTCTAAGTTTTTACACTTTATTTCCGTTTCAATATAAAAACGAAAATGAAAAACAATTATCAAAACACTATCCAGGCACAAGTAGTCCTTTGTGTGCCTAACAGTTACACACGTACTTAAACACGACTAGATCACATACAGATGCGTTACCGCACTGCTCAGCACCAAAAATTGATTTAAAATTATCAAATGTTTCATGTGGTTGATAAAAAACCCATAAAATATTGTTTTGTTATTTCCTAGGGAAATGTTAAAAATGAAATTGATTGCATGGCTGGCGTTTCACAGTTTACTCGGTATTTTATTTCTTTTCTTTTATAAGTAGTAGATTTTCTGTGGGCTATACTTACGTAACTTGATGAAAAGGGACAAAAGACAGTCGGAAGTATTTTACGCAGGAGATAAGTGTCAGTCGGTGAACCTCATCACATTGCACGCCTGTATTGAACACGGGTCGTGGATTCGGAAGCCATACATTTTTTATAAGGAGTCAGTTTCTTTGAAGTAAATCCGCTGTACAACTTGTAAAACAGAAATAATTTTTATATATAAAAAAAAAAAAACGAATCCCTTGATGTAAATTTTACATACTTGTGTAATAATAAAAACCAGGGTTCGTTTTTGTATATAACAATTGAATTTCGCATTTTATTTATTATAGGTGTTCATAGTATGGACCCGAGAAGCATCAATTTAGATTTGACAGCATCTATAGTTCTCCAGCCTGGAGATGTACATAATGCAGTTGTAGAGAAAATTAGAAGTGTTTTAAATCTGTTAGACACCTCTGTGGCTTCTACTAATTATCGAAGCAACAATGGTCTCATCACAAATTTCCTTATAAAAATAATGGACTTCATTCGTGGTTACGATGAAGGACAGATGAGTGAAGTCAAAGAAGCTTTAACCAGCCTAGCCATGTATATTCCAAAATTAAAAAATAAAAATATAAGATTATTTTTAAAGAACAATATAATTCGATGGTCCAAGTCCGAACCGTTACACTTGAAGAAGAATATTATAACATTTTCAAATAATGATGCGGTAAAATATATACTTAACAATTTTGATAAGTTCTTTGATGAGACTGACAAAACTAAACTGGATAGTGTTTTGACTATGTTAAAATCTCAAGACGAACTAGACATACCTATTAGGGATATCTTCAAAAGTATGTTTGACACTTGTTTCTTCCACAAATATAACAATCTTAAGGCTAACGAAAGAAGTGAATTTGATAAAGAAGTTATGAAATTACGAGCGATAGTTTTAAATTTGGAAGCCCAAGCACATATTTTAGCCAAGGAAATGAACGAGCAACGAGCCAAAGAGAATAGTGAAATTGAAATTGCTTTTGATAATAATCTAATAGTCGAAGTAAAGGGCGCAACAGAAAGTACTACAAGATCTACGATAAGGAATGAATATATTAGGAGCGAATGGACCAGTCGATCGAAGGATTTTGTGGAATGAAAAAAAATACCCTTGCCCTTAGATAGCTTTATTCTGTTTTGTTTCTCGAATACGAATCTAAAAAAATTGCCGATTCCAGGGAACACAAACGGACCCTATAGCACATAATTTTTCACGCTTTAGAAATAAAATAACTATATATTATCACCTGTTCAGATGTTTGTTTACAGAACAAGCTTTGCAGCGTAGTTTCCCCTGCGTACAATACCACCAGAGAACCATTCTATTACTTTTAACATAGAGTGTTTTCCAGACTGTAATCTTTGATGTCTTGTGTCCACCGGTGGACGTCGTCAGCTGATGATGATGATGATGAGGAATCCTTGATGAATTGTCGATTTTAATGCAATTTGACACAGGTGTTAATTTCATTGAAATGTATTCAGTAGTTATTTCATGAAATTGTAACAAACATACATCCAATTTTCAAAGCACACGTACGTATATAAAAAGAGATAACCGTTTCTGAAACAAAGTATGTTTATTGTTTTATTAAGTCATCCAAATTAGGATAAAACATTTTTTTTATTAAAGAGGGGAAATGCATTTACTCGTCTCCTGCTCTGTGTGGGTTCCAGTGGTGTGTGGGGCTCGCGGAAAATTATAGTGCCGAATACCCGCGAAAACAGCCGGGAGTGCCATCAGTGCCACCATCACAGCATTTCGACGGCTAGACTGTCTCCTACGAGGCCTACGCCTCCTCCACAGAAGGGGGGGGGGGGAACCCATCTGTGGAGGACGCACCAAAGGACAACCCCAACAAGTTTAAGACCGTACAGTGTTTCCCATCCCCGCCCCTTGCCCAAATTTCAATACCGCGTGTGTGTAGTCAGTCATTATCATTATCGGTCCACTTCTGGACATAGGCCTCCTTCCATAAACGCCATGACGATCGCCATCTGCTACTCGCATCCATCCATTAGTGAACAGTTTCGGGGAAATAACATCCCACTGTCGCACTCCTTGATGCAATTGGATTGACCTTGTTTGACCTCCCGGAATCAGAATGGACATAGAAGCAGCGCATACGATGCTCTTAGTACTTCGACGTATCGCCAATCGATCCGACATCGCTGTAAAGCTTCCAGAACAGCCCAAGTTTCGACAGAGTCAAAAGCTTTTTCATAGTCCACGAAGGCAAGGCACAGCGACTCATGTGTCTTTTGTACAACTTGCCTAATGATGAAAATGTATTAATATGCGCAAGAGCTAGACTAATCTCACTCAGGCTGACGTTCGGCAGATCGTCGGACAGTTGTGGTGTCAGGCTTGCATGCGGATCGTTGTTTAGGATGTCAGGGTAAGGAGCGTGCGCCTTGTACAACTTGCTATAAAAAGCTTCGAATTCAGATAAGAGGTTTATAAGAAACGGTAACTCCTAACCTTTGTCAGACGACACCTTCCGAGCACCTCCACTAAAACCTTCGACTCTCTATTCTGCTCTGTGTTAGAGCTGCGAAGATCTCTGCGTATTACCTTGCGGATTCGCTTTGAAAAAAGATTGACATCGGCAGACGTAACGTCTTCGTGTTCTCTGCGTTCCCTAATAAGTCCAAACGTCTCGTCGGAGAGTTTAGCGTTCCTGTTCGAATGCTTACTCGTCATATGCCATTGTAATTTCCGACATATCCAGGACATCGAACTGGTTTTTTAATTCCAGTTGAAATTTTCGGGAACCTACCATGGTTCGTTGGAACTTAGACCGGAGTGTCAACTGTACTAATCGGACACGCTCGCGTCGTAAACCTATATTCAGGGAGCCTCTAGCCAATCGGTGATCACTTCCGATTTTAAACCTGTTGATCACGGAGACATCCCTAAATATATGCTTTCGGTCTGTCATGATAATGTCAATCTCGTTCCTAGTCACAGTATCCGGGCTCTGTCTACGAGGGACTTATTCACGAGGAATCCTACGCCGCCTTGTGATGGAGTGTCGCCTTCCCTAAAGTAGAAGGCGACACTGCATCCCAAGACCCGAAAAGACAAGAAGGCGGCAGAGACACGGTGTCCTCACCCTGTCTTCGGACTTCACATAGCCCCAGAACGTGCCTTCGGATTATTTCCAGTTCCACCTCCAGCTGAACCAAGTGGTTATTTAGTCTGAGCGTTCGTCCGTTATACGTGGCCAGGTCAAATCGGTGGTAGCAATCCGTAACCCGGAGAATCTGAGCATCTCTTGTTCCACCGTTACCATGGTCAAGACTACCAGGAACTAGGGGCCGGATTCTACTTCTGTCGTCCATTGGAGGTAAATTACCATAGTTGCCACGCTGAGCAGGCGGATTGGATTTAGCGCAGATTAGGTTTCGGACCGGCGGCACTGCTGCCTGTCGCCGCGCGATCCGATTGATGGTACTGCCATGACTCAGCGCGAGTGCTGTCCGATTCTCCCGCCTATTTTACTGGCACTATGAAACAGACGGGACACCAAACAACCAGCTCGCTGAAGCCTCCTTGTTGTTAAGAGACTAGTGCCCTTTGACGACTCTTGCGTCACCCTGGGATTGAGGGTGAGGGTATTCTTGGGCCGCCCCCAGACAGTATATCAATCAGGGATATTTTAACACGTTGATGTATTTCGGAACATCCGACTGTAAGAATACAGAAGCGGGCAGGATTTACGAGAACCTGTGTGCTTTTCCAAAAAACGTGGCGTTGCCGACGGTGATGGCATGTCCTGGGGACGGTGTCGGTGGGACATGAACTCTGTCTTAAACAATTGCGCGTTAGGAGAGTATTAAAAGAGCATGTTCAGCATCTGTATCACTCTCGTCGAGTGTAATTAAATCACTGTCTTCTGCCATATAACTTCGAGTAGAAGAGAAACTTTATTCGTTGTTTTGAAATGTGTGAAATTAGGGAGACGAAAATATTGGACAGCTCTTTATACTAAATTAGTAGAAAAGTGAAAAATTTCATGCAATCAATAATTTGTTAGCGATTCATGTAAAATACAATCAACTGATAGGACCACGTGACCAGTTCAGAAGCCACGCCTGCTGCAGGTTACGCCAACTCGCGCGGCATTGTTTCTGAAGTCTTAAACAAGTAACAGAATGAGGAATAGTAGGGGTGATAATAATAGTAATACACCTTTTATCATTTATAATATTGTAGTGAATTCATATTTATTTGGATTTTCTTAAATTGAACAGTAGTTCTAAGTGAGATGAGTTATTACAATTGAATATCGTCTCTAATCCTGCCCTTAGCATGAACAACAGGGTTTTTCTTACATATCGTATACACGATTTCTTAATAGATCATATATTAAACTGGTTGTGCATAATCTTTGCACGGAACTACAATTTTCAACCATTAATATGACAGTAAAGCTGGAACGCATACTTCGAGGTGGTGATATAATTTGGAGGCATGATTTATTTACTTGTTACAGAATTTGTTAGATTGTCTACATTACACAACAAAAACCGTATCATGGTGTAGGTTATGTAAGGTTTTGCAAGTGTATTGTTAATATGGATGTGAATGACTAAGTTCTACTTTACAGAAATTCCACTGATTCCCATAGTGTAGTTTAGGTATAGGCAGACTTCTGTTACAAAACTAGATACAATATGAAATACAATTATATATAATCCTTGATCATTCTTATTAACATCAAATAAAAAATTTTCAATCAATATAATGTTTCGTTTTTTGATTCAATTCAAACCCCCATGTTGGTCGACAGACTTGACTGTTTCTACTTGAATCGCTGTAGGTTGTTTAACGGGGTTCATATGGGAACATTGAGGTCTTAATTGCCTTCATTGCTAAATATTATATATATACTTAGGATTCATTACATTTGTGAATGTTAGTATTTTACCAACATAGTTTTAAGTTCATTACTATGTGGGCGTTTTGTTGCCCGGTGCAATAAATATAAATATGAATAAAAAATAACGTCGGTATCTGCCTCTGTGGTAGTATTTGACATATGACAGACTTGTAATGTCAAATACCTGTATAGACTATAGGGCGGCCATTTTGTGGTGTCGTTGTGGCAATAATGTACTCTTAATCAATTTTGTATATTTTACATGGGAGTATTACTTTTTGTTTTGTATTGGAAATTAAGTTAGACTTCAAAATAACTTCAAAGTTTAGCTTTAAAAATGGAGCAAGATGTTGATGATTACAGAGCGTTATGTTGTGCGTGCCTTAGTACAGATCGTAATTTAGTTGCAATACATGGATTATCAGAAATCGTCGAAGTTTTTAAATTATTAATGTACAACAATTTTGTAGGTGATCGGGTAAGTAAACACCTTTTTCGTATTTTAAACTTCCGATACAGGCTTATTTTCAATAATTAAGGATTTTTATTAAATTTCCTTGTACTTTAGCTTTTATTTATATGAAAAATAAGAAAATGAGTTTAAAAAAATATTTTTGTTTTGATATTGCGTTTAACGAAACAGAAAAACGCAAACCTTTAATTTGTGATTTTATTAGATCTAGTGCTCTGGCTAATTAATAACTTATTATTATTTAAGATTGTCGAAAGCGAAATGATACTAAAACAACTATTGTGCTGGGAGTGCTTTGCTATAATGAAGAAGATTGCTAAATTCAAGAAACAAGTTCAGAATGCACAAGAACATTTACGAGTGGTCACACTGGGGAGTGCATTAGAGGTACAAATTCATTTTTTTTTTCTTTTAAAAGTTATTAAAACTATGGCCTGACACTTAACATTTACCTTGTCCATGTAGTCAATAGACATGTACTAGAAATAACCAACAGCATATGTTTTAGGCAATGGATCACACTTACCTATCACAATCGTTGTCGTCCCTAGAGAGTGTTATAAAACCAGACTATGATAGAATGTATATAGATTATACTCAAGAGATACCGGATGTAAATGAGGACTGGCCACAGCAGTATTTGGTGACACAGGAATTGAAGCCTCAGCAATATGATGTCGCTCAGACCCTGAGAGAAAATATAACGCTCGGCATTGATGATAGAGTACTTGGAAGTGAGTGGTTCTTGATAACTTTAGTTAGTAAACATTATCTTATATTACATCCCTTCAATTGTCCATTAGTGAGTATATATGGTTTTTATATTACAGCCTTTTTTATATTATGGGGACAAATGAACAGTTGTAAATGTCTTCATGACCACTGACACCAATGCCTCCTGCCACCAATATTGTAACAAAGAAACAAAATACTTTTCAAATTGCAACTAACACTTATTACTTTACAGTGTGTTAGTGTAAATACACAAATATAAAATAATTAAAAATATGAAAAGGTCATTTTAAGGGGACTCCATTGGCTGCAACACAGTCCTGTAAATGTTGAGGCCAGTTATCAATAGAAGCACACATCCTTTACATGGGGGTAATTCTTCACTGCAAATCATATAGATATTTTAGGGACTCAAAAGTATCATTGTGTTTATAGCAAGCTGTACTCTTCTAAAAGTCACCATAAATTATAATCCAGCAGATTAAGATCAGGACTAGGTGACGGCCAGCCTTCAGCTCTGATGAAGCCCAAGGCATTTGCTTCTAACCAGGACTGTGTGGGCTGAAGCTTTATGACCTGGCACCACTAGAAGGACCATATTTGGTTATTGACCATGGTGTCATTAAGGGGCTTCAAAGGGAGTGTTATTAGGGGGCCTTTCAGGAATGGTATATTGATACACTTGTGCCAAAGTTTTGATACCTTTTCCACAAAAAATATGGCTCAGTCACTCCTTCTAGCTAACACCCTACTAAACTATCACTGAAGTCGGAATGCCCACGTTGCACTCTGTCAACTAACGGAGAAGATTCCTTAGAGCATCGAGCGTAAGTGTGGTCATTTCGTTTGTTAAAATGTTGCACAATTGAAAAAAATCTCATTCATTAACAATTTTTTTCTGTGACCTCTCTTTGTGTTCTGCTTTCAGTAGTTGTTTCGATTTTACCTACCTATTCATCTTTTATTTAACAGTTAAGAAATGACCAGTGTGTTGCTTATAGGCTTCAAGCCCTAAGTCATCCCGTAAAATATGGGACATGGTTCTGGTTGCTATCTACATTTCCCAAGATAAAATCTTTTGCTTTCGGACAGGATTTCTTAAAGTTTTTCCGATGAACACAAAGTGGACGACCAGATCTTTCTCTGCATCATTTTATGCCTGCGTAACATATGAGCGGGGAACTCCTATTGTTGTGCTGGTTCAGTATGACCTGCAGCACAAACACTACCCTTTAGAGAACACGTTGTAAGTGTTGGTCAACATTTTTGTATAAATACAAATTACCCTTTCAGTGCCAGAAATGGTGATCGACAACCCAGTGACAGGTGTGATGTCACACATAGTGGTTGGGGACCAGCTCCTTGAAGAAACTTTATCTATTAATCAAGTCAAGGGAGAGTTTCCTGAACTTATTTTAGAGTAAGTTTCCATTTCATTTGTCTGGACCATGGAAGTCTAATCGAGTAGGTATTTGGGATGAGAAGTTGTAGACATAATTTTATGTTTCTACTATTATATTCTATTTGATATAATGATTTTAAGACATGTTTCAGTATAATTTGTTTCAGTTATTAGTAAGGGTTCTTGATAACAAATTATTTTTTAAATGTCATAGTTAAGGTTGAAGTTGGTAGCGAAGCTAACTGCGAACTTGAAGAAAGTCACAAAAAAGATCTAGTCGTTTTTGAACTTGAGGTGAAGAAATTATATCAGAAAATATATTTCTTTTAGCTCAACGACATCACTGGGTTCTGTGGTGATAAAACAACCGAAAACAAAGGTCAAAGTGAAAGATGAGGACAAATTGAAGAGCGGCTATGTAGTTGAGTACCTGTGCGAAGCAGACATGCTGGCTCTGAGGTGAGGTCGGAACTCTGAGCTAATCTACAGTTTACACTTAATACTACTACAGGAATAATAAAACTAAGTGCAAAGTTGCATTGCAGTCGAATGACGTACGAAAGACGTACCTCCGGCTCACATGATACCGCCGTAAACTACGGCAGGTATGCTGTCGTGGTTCGTGCGGATCTTGAGCTTCCAGTGTCCCAGTCGATGGGAAAAGGGCAACACGTCTGCATAGCGATTATCTGTGGATGTCGAAAGTCTATGACTACTCGTTTCCCCTCTTATACTTAAGAAAATGGTTTTAAATTATATTATTAAGAATTATTTCATTGGTTTGTTTATTTGATGGATAAGTCCTAGGTGAACAGAAAAAAACGAAACCTATAAGACCACTATATCTGTCTATGTGGCAAGAGAAACTAAATGAAACTGCCTGGTGCCTAGAAACATATGTTTACCAAGAAGAGATATGCAATGCAGAGAAATAAAAAAGCATATCTTTGTAATTTGTAATTATGTCAAAGAAAGAAGCCAATAAAGCACGGCCTCTTCATTTCGTGTTCGGTGACAGTTCCCAGCACGTAACTAGCGCCCAGTGGCAAGTGGAGCGGTTAGCTGCGCATGTGTACAACTGCGAACCAATCGCAACTCGCGCCCGATGCGCGTGGCCCGCGTCCCGCCCTCGCCCCCTCTTATACCTTATTTCGTACACGTTCGCGCCGGGACCTATACTAATAATACTCTGGAGAACTGCAGAGTCCCATGTGGGCAGAAGATAGGGAGTCAAATGGAACTAACAAAGTTCAGTATCAAGATTATGTTCTATTTTTCTGAATATATTAATGTTTTAATAGGATAGTGCTATGTTGCATTGCAGCCGGACCGTAACGTCCGGGGACGTACCTCTCGCACGGCACCGCTGTAAAGTGGCCCATTGACAGGGAGGAGGAAAGGAGGACAACGCATCCGGATGGCAATAATGCGGGTGTCCATGGGCGTCGGTATACGTCAAAAACCTGCGTTTGCTCGTTTACTATTTTAAGAATAATGTTTCAGGGAAGAGGACAAGAAGAAAGTGCAGTACGCGAGCGCCGTGTACAAGTGTGAGCTGTGCATCATCGGCTTCTACAACCAGCAGCAGGTGGAGGATCACTTCCTGCTGGCGCACCGACCTGTGAGTCACGTCGATATATGTTTGTGTTGTACGTAACTGCCTCGTGGTCTAGTGGTAGCATATTCAGCCACAGACGTGAGGTCCCGGGGTCGGACCGTACAAAAGTGCTGTTAGGAGTTTTCAAATTCTACCAACAGTCCGGAACCAGGAAGTCGGCGGAGTTACACCCCCGTGCCTCGGAGAGCACGTTAAGCCGTCGGTCCTGCAGCTGATTTCTCTCCGGTCGTGTCGGATTGCCATCCCACCGGAATAGGATAATGAAGGAATAGAGAGTGCACTTGTGTCTGCGCAAACAATCGTGCACTATGATGTGTCTCGCGCAGATGGCTCCTCTCAATAGAGACGGCCGCTGTAGCCGAAATTCGGCTAGGATGACATTATTATTTTATCGTTTAAGAAGCAGTCGGTATCTGTATAATTTTTATGCAGTTTTGTGGCCTGTCCCCTCTCCAATGGGCTACCAAAAACTCAAAACCCCACGAAGCGTGACAGCATAGCTGTCTCTTTGCAACTGTATCCCGTAAGCGAGAGATGTCTCTGCTTGCGCCAGCCTAATTTGATCTGTAAATCATGCTGCGTTGAATCAGAATTTGACCAGCGCACCATCTTATATAAAATCAATTTTCATCGAACCTAATCATGTCTACAATTATAACCCGCACACATTATCTGTACATTGGTGACGTCATTCGATCAAGTCTAAATTTATTAAAAACATTAAATACAGCATAACTATTAATATATCTGTAACGGTGGCCCATTAGGGGAAAAGAGGGCAACGCATCGGCATATTAATTATGTGGACGTTCCTGGGCGTCGGTAATTGTAAATAAAGGCTCCGATTGCTCGTTTGCTCCCCTATTCTATAAAAAAATTATACATTTGTACAATGAAAATGAATAATTAGATGAATCTTTAACTAGGTACCTATATATTTATGTTACTGTACCCAAAGGTAAAAAAAATGGAACCGTATTACTTAGAATCCGCTATCCGTATGTACGTTGGTCTGGCTGTGTCTTGTGCATCGTGATGGCTAGAGAATTAAATGTTTATAGAGGATGTGTTTCTGTTGCCGCTATAGCAACAAATATAAAAAAATGGAATAAAATCACTATTAAATGGAGCGGGATTTTTATAGATTGTACGGAGCCATACGCACTTGGCCGGTTTTTACATATTCGACACCAGAATTAATTACTGTATACCCTCTGTGATTATGTACAGTCTTACAAAAATGGTTCAGTATGTCCATTGTTTAGAACCTAGTGGTGTGATGTTCGCAGAGGCCCGGCCACGAGGCGTGCAGGGTCTGCTACGTGTACCTGGACGCGGGCAGCCTGTCCGCTCACCAGACCTCGCACCACCTGGTGTACACGTGCCAGCTGTGCGACCGCAGCGAGCGCAGCAGCCGCGCCATCGCGCACCACATGTCCACCCACCTGGGGAAGCACCAGCCCGCCGGCCTCATCAAGATAGGCGACGCCGCGGTGAGTTACTCCACAGGTGACTGCTGGAGCCGCTCTTAGGTTCGCAGGTTCAACCTGTGGTAGAATATAATTTAACGTTGTGATTTTTACATTTTTATGAATAAAAAGTAAGAAATAAAGCACAATTTCTGTAAACATAGGCATGTCCTGGAAATTTGCAATTAAAATTACATTATAGTGGATTCATCTTAACACTTGAATAAATAAATTAAAATTTATATTCTCTTATTTAAATTTACATTTATTTACACCGGATTATGATATGTCGAACCAATCCACAACACAAACAATTGTAAATAAAACAATTGTGGAAATAGTATATAAATGTTGATTATTTATTCAGGTGTTAAAAGTATACACAATAACAAAATGTTTATTCTTGTACACCAAAGACACTATTTACTGCTGGCAGAAAAAGTGCAGATGCTTATAAAGTAGATACTATTTCGGAGAATTTTGAAAAACATTGAAATAACATTTCAGTCATCAAAAAAAAGTAAAAAAGAACAGAAACAAGGCGAGATGCCACCTCCGAAGCCCGGAGACCTGAGGAAACTGCTGTCCAAGACGACCATCGTGGGCTACAAGTGCTTGGAGTGTGACATGTTCTTCAAGTAAGTATGTGCCTTATGATATAAATGCCGCAGTCGGACTGTCTAAATAGCCGTATTTCATTACGACTAGCCACTTTCCAATACAGGCCCGTTTTGTTTTGTGGCGGGCCAAAGATTAGCATGATTGAATACGGCTGAGCATGAAATTCCAGCAGAAAGTGTTCGGTGCTATCTATATACGTTATTCAATAAAGCTAGCCGTATTGTAATAAAGTTGGTCGTTGTCCGCCTCTTTGACGGGCTTTAGTTCTCAATTTTAACAACTCTGTTATCCAGCCTGAGTTGATATCAAATTGATAAGTAGCTCAGTGAAGGAGGCCTGCGCCCAGCAGTGGACGTCGTCCGGATGGCGGTGATGATGATTAATAGCAGATTTGTATATATTTGTAGATCACAAAATGTAAATAGCCAATTCCCTTACCTTTGCCAACCGATTGGATATTTTAAAATAATCGATGAAATTTTGTTAGATGACGTCATTATATTTGTCGTTTATTAGCGCCACGCATATCATCGTAATACAGTTGATAATTTGTGTGTGATTGTGAAAAACATCGCCAGCCAGCACTTTACGCATGGTTATTTAATAATTGTTTCATTAAATCGAAGGAATTAAAGAAATCGAGATAACAAAAATGATCATAAAAATAAAGCCGATATCTATAGGACGTGCAGAACGTTTGCCTATCTGCTGAATCTACCCGCCCCATCGCCACTAGCCAATCCGCACAAAACACGACACTATAGCAAGAGGTAGTGCCCTGCATGGTACATGGCACTCTGCAACGGAATTGGGCCGGCACGACCGGGAGGTACCTCTCGCTCACATAATATTGCCGTAAAGTGACATTTTCAGTGTCGCGTTGCGTGCGGTTTTTAAGTAGCCGATGACATCGTCATAGTAATTATGTGGATGTTCATGGGTGTCGGTAGGTGTAAGAATGCTCCGATTTCTCGTTTGCCCCCTATTTTATAAAAAAAACTTTTCCAGGAACTCCAGGGCGCGAAAGACGCACGTGGCCCGCTGCCACAGGGAGGGGCTACAGTGTGACCACTGCAAGAAGCGCTTCGTCAACAGGACGACGCTGGTAACACATCTCAGGTACACTTAGTTGTCTATTTGTTGTTTGGCTAAATTACTCCTTTTAAAGGCTACCAGCGTCCATAGGCATCCGCATGAATGCATGCGGACGTGTTGCGCTCGTCTCCGCCTCCACAGACAGGACAGACAGCACATCTGTGATTTTGCAGCAGTATCATGTACTCAGATCATCAATCACAAATCTGATTATCTAGAGATATTTTGTAGCATAAAGGGAGAAAACAAGAAGGCAGAGCCTTCTGGTGACTACCGACGCTCGTAAACCTCCATGTAGAAATTTCTGCTTATGCATTGCCCTGCTCTCCCCTAATGCTTCCCAGTAGGCCTCTGGGTTTGTGTTGGCATCTTACTGAGCCAAGTGAAACTGAGGCCAAGTCCACTAAACTATGTCCATCATCATCGTCATTAGCAGTCCTTGTCAATTGACTGTATCCAGTTGGGCCCTCTTTATAAATAGTCCTCTTTGAATGAACTCCGAGACGACCGATCTCCTGTTGCTCGCATCCATCCCAAACCGGCTGCTGCTCGGAGACCATCTTCTCACCTGGTGAAGGAGCAGATGCTCTTCTTCACCGTCTAAGATGCCTTTGTCAAGATTTAACGGGTATACGATTGCACGAAGGATCCCTGTTCCCCAATGGTTGTCCAGGCAGCACGAAGGTTCCCTGATCACCAATCAACCCATGTAAATTTGCTAGAATGCTTCCTAATCCCCTAACAACTCGTGTCATTTTACTAGTAGGCTCCATAATCCCCAACCTATGTCCAGGTTGCACGAAGGCCCACTACCCCGCGAAAAATGCCCCATCTGCAACAAGATGGTGCGTCAGATCCAACTGAAGTACCACATCCAGCGCCACAACAGCACCAAGCGCTACGAGTGCAAGGACTGCAACAAGCTGTTCTCGCACCTCGCCACCTACCAAGCGCACCTGAAGTACTCGCGCCCGCACGCGTCCGACCAGGTCTTCAAGTGAGTCGTGTGTACCTCTGTTCGCGTCACGAGTGCAATGACGTCAACCGTAAGCTCTAGTCACTTCAGACACATCTCACAGATATACTATTAAAAACTTTAACGGAAAATTATGACGAATATGTGAGTAATTCCGTCGGTAAAATGGTCGGCTGAATCATACCTCCTTGTATTGAAACCAACAGGGGTATTGGTGAACAACAAGGTATTGGTGGGTAGAACCGAACTTGCTGTTTCTACTATATAAAGCTGTCATATCTGTGACCGGACAGCGATTAACTTTCGTTTTGTTGCAGGTTCCCGTGTCCCATGTGCAACAAGGGCTACCCCACCAAGGAGGCCATGCAGGACCACTTCAACTACCAGCACCTCGGCAAGACCACGCACAAGTGTCCCATATGTGACAAGGTAATATTCGCGGAGAGAGTTCTTTTTTATAGTATAATTTGCCCCAAAATATGAATCATAGACTTTTAACGACTACCGACGCACCTGAACAGCCGCGAAATTTCCATGCCGATGCGATGCAAACATTTCGTCTACCCCACCAATGGATCACTGGCTACGCACAAAACGCGAAACCGAAACTGTGACTTTACGGCGGCAACAAGTGAGCGAGAGGAAGGTAAGTCCCCGGTCATGCCGGCCCAATTCCACTGCAATGTCTCTTACTAAGATGTCTGTAATAATTATAAAATAATGTATGTGTGTTTATTACAAAATTAATATATTTATCAAACATTAACAATTAAATTAATCCATCAAATATTTTTAAATAGCCCATAGCGTCGAAGGCGAACGTGGAGCGGCATATGATGCGCGTGCACGGAGAGAAGAAGGAGAAGCCGCGCACGCACGTGTGTCCGCACTGCGGGAAGGGTTTCACAGTGAGTAATAAACACGCGCACTCGCAGACACGCACACCTCAAATATATGCGTGCACGCAGACACGACGCACAATCTTGTATACCGCACATTGCGGTCTAATTGCAACTGCACGACCTCCCCCAAACCGCATAACCGCCGTTCATTTACGATTTACGATACATCCGTATGCACGTACGCACAGATGAGATGTGTCACGGATGGGAGTTTTTTTCATATAGCATAAAGGAACAAGCAAGTGTTCTGAGTTATTTGGTGACCAACCGACACCCCGTCACTATTGAGGGTATAGGGGATTAATTATAATTTGATTACATTTTTAGGATAAAAAAGCGCTGACTCAGCATATGGCCATTCACTCGGCGGCGCGGCCGCTCGCGTGCGACATCTGCCAGCAGACCTTCAAGCAGAAAGCATCTCTGTACACGCACCGCAAGCGAGTGCACAAGGTCTCGCCGGCGAAGCGACACGTCGAGTTCATGGACCAGAAGGAGGCGTGAACACCAGGTATATACAGCGCGGCAAGTTCTGAGAAGATTCTCTGTTCTTGAGCACACCATTAGATGAGATGCAATTCTATAAGCTACATGCACCATCGGTTATTATTTGGTTGATCAGTCGCAAGGCATATAAAACGTATTCACATATTGTTACGTCTGTGTGCGTGTGGGTGTTGTGTAAAAAGTCCCCTCTTCTCTAATTGCGGGACCTATCCACGCAGTAAACTTAATTCTTTGTTACAGATACGTCGAAAGTGACTTACGCTAGAAAATTGACTCGAATCTTCGTGTCTTTGATTGGACTATTTGAATCAATGCCGAGACCATATATGGTAATAAACACGGAAACCAGAACCAATAGAGTAAACTCCGTGTCTTAAGTGTCAATGAAAAAGGTTTACATAGGCGGAGTGCATTCAACTATATTTTATATGCCCTTGCTGTACCAGCGCCGCTGTGGACTGACTTGAACAGCAGTGTCCTACCTACAGCAGGACAGTTCAACTGTCATCCCTTAGGAGTTTTTTTCTCCTGCTCTTTCTATTCTCCATGGTCTAATACGCTTAAGCCAGACAGACAATAGATGTTGACCGACATTCTAACAATCTATATTTCGTGTAAAACTTTATTTTATCATTGTTATATTTGATATTATTTGTATGTTAACGCTGACTTAGTATAACTTAAAATTATTGTGATTCTATTTTAAGGTAATAAATCTTTTTATATAATAATTATTGTTTTGTTACTGACTACTAGCATGCCTTAACTACTGACTATTAAATAACTAAATACTTGGTCCACTAAGAGGCAACTTCTGCTACCTACTGTTAATTACTTAAATAACTGTTAAATGTGTGATGTGATGATTGGGTTTTAGTATGTGTTTGGGGCCCAGTTATAAATATAATCAAATCAAATCCACACACAAAAATTCACTGTTCGAAAACACAATGCGTTAAATGCAGACTTGCACACTTAGAAGTGCTGTTGGAGGCTAAAAGTAAAACACAATTTAATGAGTATGCTTTATTTCAAATCAAATAATTAAAAACACTAATATATAAAGTAGATAAAATTTTATCAAATTTAATTGATGATATGCTTACGTGCAAGTACATTGGACATACAAGTCTTGCTTCCGGAAATTGTCTAAATATTTATAAGATACAGGGCCAATTTCATAGGTTACTATTAAAGAATCAGTAGCTATTCAATACCACATTAATGCTGCTTATTTATCTAACCATAACCTAATAGGGAAGACTCTGAACCCCACCATGGCTCAAACCTTATGGCAGTGGGGCTTAGTAATATGGGCTGTACCCAGACGAAGCTAATTGAACCAAGAGGGATCTTTGTACCCCTCTTATAAGAGAGGGGGCTAAAAATCAGGAGGAGGAATCGCTCTCGGTACCCTTCTTACAAGAAGAGGGGACCAAAGAGCACCAGGAGGTGGTGGTTTGCGCACGGGGCAAGGGGCGAGGATGGGAACCTCACCCCATTGCACTGTCCCAAAGTCGGTGGGGGTTGTCCTGTAGTGCGTGGCAACCCCATCTGTGGAGGTGGAGTTGGTCCCTTAGGGGGCTCACTAGCCGTCGAGGTGCCCTGATGATTTGTTGTTCCGGGGCACCTCACCAAGGGTGGCACTGATAGCACTCGCGGTGGTTTTTGTAGGTATTCGGCACTATCATGTGCCGCGAATCCCACACACCACTGGACCCCACCAGAGCCGGTGAGGGCGCGTAAATGCGTTTCCCCGCGTCAACAAAAAAAAAAGGTTTTTCAGGACTTAATATTAACCTGTGAAACCGGCCTAGAATAAATTACCAGTAATCAACCGCTAGATAGCGTTTTACAATAACTCCATCTGTCAACGCCACAGCCTTTATTGTTGTCTGCGGTATGTAAGCATAGAGCGACTGTTTATTTCATGGTTATTGTTTTCTAAAAATATTTCGTTATCATTACTCACGTGGTGGTTTATAACTCACATACGCCTGGATTAATTCTACAACATACCCTATCACTTTCACACTTATCTCATTAATAAAAAAATTGCTTTCATTGGATGGATTAATGGACGCCAATAAGTAATTTGTCAAATTTAAGGCACATTGTTTTGTAAATGGACAACGTTAGCATGCACGAAAAAGCATGACTTCATAGGAATGTTTGCAATGGGCGGAGCCTGTGAGCGAGGGAGACAAGTCCACTCCACCGGGCAATACGTTCACACGTCAAGTAGAGAATCGTTATCACATAAGTTTATATCACCCGTGAACAGACTTGCAGTTAGCCAGTTTTTTCATTAAGCTAGGTATACCCATACACACAAGCCACGGATGTTAAGAGTATCGATGACATGCAAGTGCACTCTACCCCTCTCCCCCGCATGTGGGAGACCCCTTCCATCCCAATATGAGTTATAATAGCTAATTAAATTGTCGTGGCCATTAATCGACTTTCTTTCGCTACATTCTCGCGTTTTTTTTTATATCGGTTCGTAAACGCGACTTCGATATTCAAATATGTATACAATATATAAACATGAAACTGCAGTAATGATAAAACGATACATAGCACCTATATTATACCTATAAGTTTTGAAACTTAATGAAACAAAAGAGAGTTGACGCTATTTTCTATTGTTTCACTTATGTACCTACTATATGTGAATTGCACATTCCATTTATAAAGTACATATATGTTAATACCTTTCTGGTATCCATGACGTTGTTAAAGTACAGTTATCCAAGTAATGTTTATTTAAGTTTAATACTTAATAAATACCTACACATTAATATCAGTTGTATAAAACTTACTGCGTTGGTCCAAACTTTATTCTAGAAATTTTAGAAAAAAAGCCCTAAATGCTCATTTGGGCGGTTACAATGAAATCTTAGTTTTATAACATTCATTGAATGATCATGTTGGTAAGTTAGCTATCATACACTTTACCTCATTACGCACTACAAATTTCTCGTGTCTAGTGTAGTACAAGATTCAAGAATTCTGTAGAGGTCCATTCACTGTCTCAATTAAGGACACAATCACATTGATGTCCAAAATACAGACTTAGTAGAAGACTACTTAATTACAAAAAATAATATTTAAATGCTCATTTCATTTAGAACGTTGAGCTCGAATACGATATTCTATATAACAATGTAGTGTAAACGTTTACCAATTTTATAACTCTAGAGAAAATAATCAAGCGGACCTGACGGACGAGTCACAAACTACGTCCATACTGAAGTTGGTTAAATAATATCATATGGTAGGAGACACGTGTCGGGGTTACGAATGGGGTTATTGTTTGTGGTGGCTACTAAATAATAATAATATCTGTGGATTTAATACCCCACGTTAGCCCAGACCTGTGTAAGTACCGTAAAGACTTGTGTTACAGGTACTACACAACGGACAATATAACTTTAATTTTCTTTTATATATTTAACATTTTTATTATAGAAATACATGTAACACATATATAAACATCCATGACCTAGGAGGAATTAGAACCCGCGACCTCTGGCGCAACACGCGGACTAACCGCCACGTTACCAACTGCGTCAGCCGGACGTCAAACAATAAAATGTACATTTGACTTGTGTTACTTGGTTGCAACCATCTTAAAGAACTTCATTACGACTGACTTACGTATCTAAAACTTTTTCTGTCACCGGCAGTAAATAGCTACCTGCGTGTGTTCCCTACAATAATAATGGTTGTCTTGGGAAAAATGGAAACTGGTGTAAGAAACGGAAGGTAATTTAGATTTATTATCTTGTCAAAAAAAGGTACACAGTGCCATAGAAAGCTTTGTAATAAAAGTGCTTTCTTTCTGCTACATATAACCACTTATTTCACTATGCAATCATCGAAAAGCAACAGATTATGCAAATACAAAATCGCTATAGCCAATAATCCAAGAAGTGGTCCAAAATTTAAAACGACATTATTCTGAAACGAAAGCTGCTATAGCGGTGTTAGCCAGGGTAAAATTCGTGTTCACGAACATGCTATACGTAGCATACGTGCAGACACGCAGCGTCGAATTACTAGCCCCGCATGCTAGATATAGCAGCATAAGATAATTTTAAGATTTCACTTCTATTGGCAGTCCGTATGACTGTCTTTTTTTTTAATTCCAAGACACAGGAACAACGTAATGAACTTATTATACAAGTTCCTTAAGATGTTAAACAAAATGATATTCCAAGTAGAAAACTACATTCGTTGAAAACCATTTATTACTAACGGCTCTATTTTTGTACCTAAAACTTTACATGTATACTATGTTGCTTACACAGGTACTTATATATAAAACTTGTACATACAGGTTAATGAAATTTGTAAATGCGGTGTAAATATCGTTTCACGACAAAATACTATTACTAATACACGATAAAATTTTGGACCAGCACCAAAAAAACGTTTGCAACCAGAATCATGAAAACTTAAATTTAGTGTCTACCGTCCTTAAACTTTTAACTATAATATAAATGATATTATCAATTACATTGACAATTATACAAAAATTCCATTTAACTATAATTTTACACGAGCGAAGTTAACTTTATCTATTGTAAGGTCACATTACTCGTCGATGGGGGTAAGTAACTCTACCCATCTGCGGGAAAAGAGGGGAGGTCTGTCCCCCTATCGCATCCGAAATTAGAAGACAAAAGTCTTCGCTAGCCCGATTAATTATTATGAGAAAAGCAATAGCATCGCCCTCAGTAGTAGGTCCTACCGAAAAATTTATTATACGCAAGCTGAAGTTAGTGTATTTTGGAAAATGCCATGCTGCATAGGAGGAGGTAGCGCCATGCATAGTGCACGACCCTACATCCTCCTGTGAAACGGAACTGGGCCGGCACGACCGGGGAGGTACATTTCACTCACATAATACCTCCGTAATGTGACATCTTCAATGTCGCGTTTCGTGCGGTTTGTGAGTAGCCGGTGGCCAATTGGGGGGGCAAGGCTCCGATTTCTCGTTTATCCGCCTATTCTATATTTTTAAAAAATCAGCTTGCTTGTGAATAAAAATGCGATACCGTACAATATTGTAGAACCAACAGGTTCCCAGAATATTGTCACACAAGTAATAAAAGCGTTTCAAAATGTTAAGGACTACAATCCTACACAACAGACTAAGTAAAATTATTGCAACCCTAATCAACTTAGAAAATACCTAATGGTTATAAAACGCCGCATATCACATTAGAAACATACGCAGTTTGTACTAAAACTATAAATATTTTTTTAAGCGTCTCCTTCTTTTCGAGCCAGTGATTCAGCATAAATGTTATCCCTTATTTTAAATCATATAATAAGTAAGCATACAATCTTCGTAATTTATGAATTTATTCTCGAACTAGCTTTTACCCGTGCCTCGGTCTACGGAGAAGTTGGCTGATAATTAAAAAATAGTGCATCCCTTCGAGTATATCTTGTGAAATTTCATCACAATCGGTTTAGTCGTGATGCCATAGACAAATAGTTACTTTCGCATTTATAATAGGATGTAAGATGTAAATGAAAAGATTATAAATATCCCGCGTGTCTTCACGACGATAATTATGAAAGAAGCGCATGTTCAAAGATAATGATGACCAATGTTTCATAAGTAATTATTGAAACAACTAATCGAGTTATGAAATGCAAGTGGATGGGTAGTGTTTCTTTGGCGTATGAATAAACATAACATTTCTTTTTGGCTCTGTGTAATCAATTTACACATTATGATACTAAATTCAGATAAGATTTTTTTAATGAAATATCTAAATAAAGGAAGGTAGAGGGTACAGAAATATAGACTTGTGGCTGTTGAGAATAAGCGTGTACCCCAGAAAAGAAGTGATAAAAAAACCTCTGCGGCTTTCTTAGAGTAGCTTTTCTAAGTTTGGTTTATTCATCAAATTAAAATGTATTCTAAACAAGTTATCACTTACGTATTTTTAAATTGTGCATTTTTTATCCTTTATTTTCAAAGACCAGCCTACATAATTTCAATTGACGTCAAATATTGCGTGTCAAGATTTTGAATGGATCAATAAAATAGGATTTAAAATGTTTTTAATCTAGACTTAACACGACAGCAATTAGTATCTCAAGTACCTATAAAATCAAACGAATGCATCAAATATAAATTAAGCATAATAACGGAATAACAAATTACATTACCGTTGCATTGAGGTCATCTCATAAAATTAAATACAAAAATGTTAAGCCATTTCCAAACTTTGCGGTAATATGTATGAATGATACCTAATTAATTATGTACAGTTAAAATGATATGGTCTTCACTCTTGTTTACAGGAAGTGACGTCACTATATTTTAGATGCGATAACAGGTTATAAATAAGATTCATAGAATTTAATGAGGAAATTTTTAAATATAAATAATAAATATTATTATGTATAGATACTTTATCCTACCGTATGAGCCATTTTAGGTGCTTACATGACGTGACGTATTATCAATTTATTCATCATCAACATCATCAGCCGGACAAAATTCACTGGTGGATCGATATGTTAGTCACATTAACTGTAGTTTGCTGGCATGTGAAGCCCCTCCCCGTTCCCCTCCGCGCACTCGCCTCGTTGCGTCAGTATGAGAGAACCCTGTATAGAACTTATTACAGAGTACAAAGTTAGAAAGTGGAAGATAGGATAAAAAATATTAGATTATATTAAACTAGGTTTAGAAAGATAATGAATGCTCTATTTCAAACATGTAATTAAAATGTCAATTCAAATCATAGTGTTGATAATATTAATTTATAAATGAAATATAATGTAGCAGTTGGGAACCAAAAAAAATTCTTGTAATAGAAACCATTCGAAATTATTCAAAAAACTAACATGAAATGCACATGCAATGCACACTGGGTCTGCTCACTTTTGTATATCGAACAATGCCTTGGCACTCTCAAATCTCACGTATTTAAGTCTAATTAAATTTTCTGTAGAAGAAAAACGATTGATATACAAATAAACCTTAGAATAAAAATCCAGTAAATATCTTAGTATTTCCCTACCTATTTACATGAGCATCTCTATAGATATCCATTCAGTTACTAAGATATAAATATCACAATATTTTATTATTACTTTAAACACTTATTTGTACTACAAGTGGGACAGTTCTTTATTTGAGCATCCAACTTGGCGATTTGTTTTTGTAAATGCGTTATTGTTGCATCCTTCTGTTTGAGCTGCACTTTTAAGGTTGTAATGGAATCTTCTAACGCCCCATACACCGCCTGAACTTCAGGCTGATAACTGAACACTTGTGGTGGCTCGTCCAAACAAAAGAAATCCCGAACTATAGGATGATTGGGTAGCTTTTTTAAAATTGCGTTTATGAAAATTTGTAATCCTCTTACCCGTTCTTCCAAAAATGCTGGTTCAAAATTATCCCTGAACCACCGTTTTCCCGGTAATGGAAGCATGGTATTCGGTTGCTCGGATCTAATCCTGTTGTAAAGCCGGACGAAATCTGTGTACCGTCTGAAGACCAGCCACGACTGATCCCTCTTGTCGTCCTCCACTTTTAACTTGTAAATTGTGAACCTGGCTCTCTCTTCCATTACCTCATATCCCACAATTGGTATTTGTAATGATTCAAACTTCTTAATGTCTGCAGCGTGTAAAGTTATGTCTATATTACCTATACTGTTATGTGTTGTGATTTCACTGTAACCATCATTCAGATTACCCATGGACTTATGGTGGCTGCGAGTTTGTAGTGGTCTCCTCGATATTTCCGTTTCATGGTCTGACAATGTTGCTTGATATCTGGCCTTGTAATATTTATTGAATTGTGATAATGTATCATTAATTATGTTTGAATCATCACTTGAAGATAAAACTTCATTATTCATTGTATCTCTGTCTCGTCTGTTCGTTGGTAATTTTACCGTGTGATTAGAATCTATGTTTTGTACTGTCGCCATTGTACTATAATCTAAAATAAATGTTTTAAAATTAGCATAACTTGGTCAAAATTTAAGTCATTTTTGCAGTAGAGAACAACAGATAAATAATTGGGACCCACTGGTGTAACATAGGATAGTTCAAAAACTACATCTAAAAGATTCAATTTGTATGTTTTCACTAACAACCACTGCTGCACCACTGTTAAACTGTGGACCGACACAATCTGTGAGCTACCTCCCTCTTATAAGCATTACAGTTTATTAAACATTAAAAATAAATGGAACTTAAAATAATAAGAGAAATATAAGGTAGTACAATTTAAAATATTATACAATACAGCATTTGTTATTAACATAATATTATGTATGTAAAAATCAGCACTTAAACAACTATTGTATAATGCACTGTTAACATTATAACAGTCACCTACAAGTTGTTTAATCATTATCATCAGCATACATGCATGAAACATGTGATGCTAATAAGTTGCAATCATGTCCCGCAAGATTGTAATGCCCAACCAAATTTGTGGCCTGTCTGTGACACTTTAAAAATAAGTAATTCATCATACTAAGTCCAGCTACATTTATTATGATTTAAATTGCCATCCATACTCTATTTTAGAATATTGTCCCCTTTTTCATGGAGACACTTTCACATTCTCAGGAATATATCAAGGAATAAAAAAAGTAATCAAGCATAACATTGTATTTTAAACTAGCAGTGCCTCGTGGCTATTCCTATCTCTAGGCCATGTCCTTGGGTGTAGAATTTCCTTAATTGCTGATACACATATTTATTCATTCGTAATAAAAAACCTGAATACAAAGTCTCATGCTTGTTACTCAAAAATAAGGAATTCGAGACTAACCTATATATGTAGTGTGAACCCGTATTTCACCCCTTAGGGGTATTATATCTAGAAACACTTAAATACATATCTACTCATTTTTTTAAGTAATCTATAAATAAAAATATTAATTTCAATAATTAAAAAAAAAATATTTTTTTTAGATAGAAGAGCCAAACCAACTTTCAACCCCTTTTTCACTACGTTAAGTGTAGAAACTCCAAAAATATTTAGTATACACTCGGAAATGATTAATCACTTACTCAGAATATATAACAACATCTTATAAGTATAGAAGAATATTTTAAAAAGAGAATAATTTATTTACAAATGTTCCGTTTATTGTGTTTCTAAAATTAACGACAATCAGATGAGCTGTGACGTATTACAGGACAATAATTGTATCAGTGATAAATACCTGCGAATAACCTTGGTGGGATAATTAAATTACTCTATTATTATTCACACCAAAAGCTGTGATCTGCATTTAAATTAAACACGCATTATTCATCGATTGTCATCTTGACCACTTTGGTCACAGCTTGCAGTACATTATTCTGATGTGAATTCTTGTTAGAGCTTAGTTTACTCGATGTTTATTTTAATATCACACAAAAAACCCGCACTTGCGCCTTATAACAAAATGTTTATTGTTTTGGTCAACATTAAATATTTTAGTCCATACGAAGCAAAACACATCACGTACTTGCAGATTGTTATTTGTTTGACAGTTGACGTATAAGTTGACAAATGATGGAATTGACAAAATGAGCCGGAAGACGTCCACTGCTGGACATAGGCAACCCCCACAGAGCGCCACAGGTCACGGTCACAAGCCACTTGCATCCAGCGGCTCCCCTTAATCAAGTCGTCTGTCCATCGGGTAGGAGGCCCTCCCACTCCGAATATATTGTCTAAGTTTAAATGTTTTAATATCAACTACCCGTGATATGTGAATACAAAGTGTACTATATTTTACTTGATTTAATGCAGCAATAAATAATATTGTTGTTGTTGATGTTTCTTATTGAAATCTGTTCAGATTTTAGATCTTTGTGATTCCATGATGAGTCCTGAAAAATTAGTTAGAGACAACTTTGTTCGTTAAGACTATAGTTACATTAAAATTTAAAACTTAAAAAAGCGAGTTTCTACATTCGGTAGTATATATACTAATCTATTGCGTTTCTATTAGTAATTTGTATATTGCCATATTAATACTAATGAAATATTATTATTATTTTGAAAAAAAATCGAATGATTGTAGATATCACATACTATATACAACATTAATTGATCAGACATCAATGACGTCATGGTCTACACACACGAAATAGTAGCGCTTAAATTACTAATTTAAATTTCATAGTTTTCATATGTTTTATTGAGAAATTAATAATTGTTCATAGTCTTATATTTTATTTCAAATATTTTTAAAATGTGCACATATCTACTAATTGGACTTAATGTGGGAAAGCTAAAGTAAAGATAAACAATGATAACAATTAGTAGGTAGTAATATATAATCCTATCACCTATAAATCCCGGCATTTAACTGTAAGCTCATGTGTGAAATCGCGTACTCCTGTCATCTCGAAATGTTCAACAGTCGGTGCATAGATAATACTTACATAGTGGATTCTGCGGAAAAAAGAGGGAGGTCTGTCGCCCTATCGTCTCCTTAAACCTGAAGACACAATAGCATGCCGGTGACAGTCTCATACCAGGAAGACACAAGGTTTAATGTATGGAATGTAATGCCATCTATTCTCTAGATCGTGTAGATTTCCTTTGAAGTTTTACTGATCCCGCGCGAGATGTCGCCATTACATAAATTGTGACAATAGCAAAATCGCAAATTTTGTAATCATATTATGAAAATCATGAAGTACACGACTTTTATATTTCAACAACTTAATTTGTCGATTTTTATCTTTTTTCTGTTCGACTGCGCGACGCAAAAGAGGATTATTAAAACATGCTTAATTGTCTCTGGCAAAATGTAGCGACGAAGTGCAACGTATGAGGCAAGTAAAGAAGAAGACGAAGAAGCCTTTCGAAATCCTGTAAGTACCTAACATATTTATTCGAATTTTCGATTTTTCTTCGTGCAAGTGTATTTTTCGGATTCTGGAGCGTCTTTGTGGTTGTAATTTTCTATTTCTTACAGACTCTGACATACCTTCTACCCATTTTGGACCGTGGCATATCCACGGACACCGATATATCTCTTCCGCATTTTGGACTGGCCTACCTTTGGACCGTCGACGGATTTCCCCGCATTGTAACACAAGCATGGCGAAATTATCATTAAATCCACGTAGTAATAGCTATTTCGGGTGTAAAGGAGGTAATAAATGTGTACTTCATAATTTGTTTAGTGAAGTAGATTCTTTGCATTATTTAAATAATTAGTTACATACCAATATGTATGAAAAGAATATATAGGTACTACATAAATAAAGCATTCAATAAACAAGCAGACGCGGGGGAAAAGTAGAACGCGCCAACATATAATTGTGAATAATTTATTAACATTTACAGTTAATAGACTACGTCTTATAATGTTACATGACCATTATAACAGAATGGCCATTCGTTTATATAAATTTAAATCAATTCGTTTAATTTAGAGGCAACAATAAATAGTCCTTCACTTACACAGCGAAGGACTATTGATTGTTTTTGAATTGAAATACGACAATTTGTGACAATACATTTATAACAAATATTATCTCCTTTACACATGAAATAGCAGTTAGTACGTGGATTTAATGGCAATTTCGCCATATGTGTGTTCATAATGCGGGGAAATTTTCCAAAGGTAAGCCAGAGACCAAAATACGAAGAAGATATATCAGTGTCCGTAGATATGCCAGGGTCCAAAATTGATACAAGATATGTCAAGAGTCTATAAGAAATAGCCAATTATCACCACAAAAACGCTCTAGAATCCGAAAAACACACTTGCAGGAAGAAAAATCGAAAATTTGAATAAATACGTTAGGTACGCGTAAGATGTCGAAAGTCTCTTCGTCTTTGTTTTCTGCCTCGTACGTTGCATTTCGTCGCTACATTTTGCCAGAAGAAAAGTATCAAGACTGTTTCAATAATCCTTTTTTGCGGTGAGCAGCCGAACAAAAAAAGATAATCATCTACAAATTAAGTTGTTGAAATATTAAAAACATGTATTACATGACTTTCATAATGTGATTACAAAAGTTGTGATTTTGCTATTGTCCCAATTTATGCAATGGCGACATCTTATGTGGTTTTAGTAAAACTTCGGAGGGAAACTAAACGATCTAGACAATAGGTGGCACTACATTCCTTACATTAAACCTTGTGGCCTCCTAATATGAGACTCATGCAGGTGGCATGATTCAGCGGATCTGTAAAAAATCACCTGTGTCTTATTATTACTTTCTCCTTTATTTATTTTCTTCAATTCAATAGATGCCCGTATGATGACTGGGATTTGATAAAATATAATTTATTAAGTACAAATTTAAAACATATAAATAATATTCAATTAACTTTAATAAAAAGAAAATCCAATTATCCTTAGAAATAGATTACAAAATGAAATAACATAAAATATATTTTTATTTCGAAAAATATTACTCCCTGTATATAAGTATTATCTATGATTATTCCTATATAAGAAATCTCAGACGGAGATAACAACTTTTACGAAACTCCATCCTTAACGCTGCGTTTTTGTATGTGGAGTACGTGGATGGAACCGCGTATATATATATACGCGGTTCCATCCATTATTATATATAACTAAGAAGATTAAAATTTAAGAAATGAATTACACGAATTGTTACGAATAGTATGTGCAATAAAAATGAAAAAACCCGGCGCTTGCATAATACAATTATTTGCAAATCGATCTATATGGGGCTGCAAAACTCTGTTTGATTCAATACATTGGCAAAATATTTGAAACATGTTTGCAAACTCGTTCTTACAAGAAGAAGAATAATAATATTAGTAATTATTTTTAATAATATTCAACTGTATAGTTTTGATTTTCTGCTACAATTAATTATATATAAAATTGTTTTTGTTAACTTATAACAGTGAAGTAAGCGTCTGCTCCACTTTTTGCCTATGTTTGTGAAATATTAAAACGGAATGTCGGAAGAAATCGAAATTACGACACTTGCAACCTTAAAGTGTAAGCAACAAGTTATACGTGCGGTCCGCTTTAACGTAGATGGTTCATATTGTCTTACCTGTGGCGCAGACAAGAAAATCAAACTGTGGAATCCTTACAATCAGTTATTATTAAAGACCTACGGCGGTCATGCTAATGAAGTCTTGGACGCAGCTGGTTCCTGCGACAACAGTCATATTGTATCGGGTAGTTCCGATAAATCAGTAATTTTGTGGGATGTGACCACTGGACAACCCATCAGGCGTTATAGAGGCCACGCTAGCACAGTGACATGTATTAAATTTAACGAGGAATCAACAATGGCAGTTTCTGGATCTATTGATAACACTGTTGCCTTTTGGGATATTATAAGTAGAAGACAAGAGCCTGTACAAGTTTTAAAAGACGCCAAAGATTCCATAACATCTGTACAAGTTACTGACCATGAAGTTTTAACTTCTTCAGTTGATTGTCATATGCGGTTGTATGATATGCGAGTGGGCAAAATGATTTCTGATTATGTTGGACATATAATAACATATGGTAGCATGACACATGATGGACAATGTTTTATACTGAGTTGTGCTGATAACACAATAAAGCTGTTTGACAAAGATTCAGGGGAGCTATTAAATACATTTACTGGTCATGAAAGCAAAGACTACTTGCTGGAGAATGCTGTGAATGAAAAAGACAGTCATATAATATCGGGATCTGCTACTGGAGACATCATTTACTGGGATTTAGTATCCAGCAAATGTACCTGGAAACTAATTCACACAGCTTTGAAGCCTGTTATATCATTAAGTCACCATCCCACAGAAAACCATTTGCTCACTGCTTGTGATGATGAAATAAAATTATGGGGTATACCCAAAACTGATGAATAAATTATTTTTACTGTCATATGTTGATTTAAACTACTTTATTTTCGAAAAAAAAACCCCTTTACACCGACACCTATACTACACTATTTGTTAACACTTATAAAATAAATATTGCCCTACTCATAAGTACTAATGTAGTTCTTTAATGGTAAAAAGAAACAACTTTCTCATCTACAATTACAATACTACAAATTATTTACTGTGCATAGGACTAAAGTGTCAAAAAAGAATTATTTTATCGAAAAAATCACCCAATACAACTGTATTTATTTCAAATGTTTGCCTGGTTAATATGAACAAAATGAAAAGCATTATCATGTTATCTCCACTTTGGAACATGAATATATGTACAAAGGAACCTTTTGAGAAATGGCTCTCTGAATTGATCCAGCATGACTGGGGACCTCTAGCGGGTATAATACCTGCTTGCAGTTAAGTTATCTTATCTTATTGCATATATAATATAATTAACTTTTCAATTATTTAGTAAGAAGTGCCATTGCAGAAGAACGGTTGGCACGCTACGGAGGTCTCGCTCACATGATATTGCCGGTGATGACCGCTTTCGCGTTCCGTGCACCTTGTGAGTAGCCCATTTGGCGGATGAGGTGATGTCTAAATGATTCTGATGCTTGTATATGGCTGTGGACATCCTCGGATGGAGCCTGTGGCTCTCATGTCGACGGCCGGAAACAACAGATTTATTTATACAATGATGGCCAAACACCATTATCTAAAAAAGTACGGGCGAGCTTTAAGCTACCCAAGTGAAGTAAAACTTAACTATTCATGCACTGGCGATGAGAAGAAGAGTGAAAGAAAGTAAAGAGGGAGAAAGAGATAGGGAGAACCCCTATCTCTTTCTCCCTCTTTCTTGTCCCAATAGATTTAAGTACGAAAGTTGGTGTACAGGGGATTGAATGTATTATCACTTGATGGAAATTCATGATAACCCTTGAATAAATAAATAAAATTTATATAATACTTCCACAATTATTTAATTTCAATATACACTTACGAGCAGTTTCGATTTATCTTTGTTCTTATCGAGTTAGATTCAACTACGTTCTTAGAAAAATATTTGTTTATCTGATGATGATAAGTCGAAACCGGTCGTAAACGTAAATTGGAAATAAATAATTGTGGAAATAGTATATAATGCTTATTTTTTTATTCAAGTATTTAAGTTTAAAGTAGTAGTAGTAGTAGTAAGAGTTTGAGTACTAAACTAAGTACTCAAACTCTTTCTAGCTTCACTAACTTATTTCTCAACTTCCGTTGGCCCCGTTTTCGTAAGGTCGTGAGCGTTACGCCTTCACCAATTTACTCATCAAGTCAAGCGTGCGTAAAGAAGTTATACTTAAAAAAAACTAATTCTACAGATCTAAGTACATAAGCCAATTAGTACCTGCTCGAACGTAGAGCTTTCAGTTCAATACACCGATTTAATCTACTTTATTTTTATAATTGTTAAAAACAAGGATACGCTCACCCGCCAATGTAGTGAATGGCGTGATGATGATATTCTTTGTACTTTATCGTCGCACGCTGATCATCATCAACGCGTCGCAAGAAGTGGTCGACTAGTAGATTTGATTCCGACGTTTCAGAAGCTTTAAAGCTACCATGGTCACAGGACGACTGAGGTGGTGATTATTATTTACTTATGTAAACCGTAATTTAAGTTATACTACCGTTACACTATTTTATACCGTTTAACTACTTTAAGAGTTATTATAATGCGTAACATTCGAAAAACAAATAATAATATTTTGTGGTACCATAAGCGGGGTGTCTACTTATCTTACCGTACTTACTTAGTCTACAAGAGGGAAACGAAAATTTTGCAAAACTATAGGTTAAGTTTCAGCATACATTCCTTTAAGGTAAATACAGACGACACAGCTGCTTCAACTTCTTTAACTCGGCTGTATAGCGTTTTCTCGAGGTCTGAAAAGTAGAAATTTGTCACGGGGATCACTAAACATGTAAGTCGAATGGAGGGCAACAAATCGCTTCTTAAGGACAGTAACAATTTCTTTTCTATACTACAAATATTATTATTTTATTTATAATTAAAGCAAAGTTAATAATATTGACTCGTTTTAATGTATTGCATAGGTGATGAATTATATTTTATCTAGTATCAGTCATAATAAGGATAAATTCTATCTTACAAAACAAAATAATTCCATTATAATAATAAAATACTGATGTTTCCTTATATATGTGTATATATAGGTTCCGAATAATATATAATTATAGATAACAAATGAGTGCGCGATGTTACATAGGCGCAGGTAACCCGGCGCTACAGTTACGTGCCGGGAACTGCAGCATGCGGGGTGGTACCAAATCTGGAGGAATTGATGGATGGAACCGGATTTTTCTTAAAAAATTAGAATCTTTTAGCATTAGAATTAATGGTATGCTAAGATACCCACACTATTTGCTCGCTAAATGGAGACTTTTTACAGGGTAGTGTCGAATCGGCCTCATAATTCGCACAGTAGAGCGCTAAGACTGTTCAGCTCTTCGTGTAGAAGAGCTGAACATTCTTAGCGTCTTCAACTAGTAATGTACTAGTTGATGTAAGTACGGTGGGTATTTTTTGTAAAATTTTGCCTGTTCTTTGGTATAGCTACCTATCCACCAGTAGGTAGGTAATTATTGTTTTTATAATTTCATGAAACTAAGAACGTAAGTTGTTAGTAGCACACATAGGTTGTGTTTGTGTGTTAACATAACGTTTAGAATTTCCTATCTTTTTGCAAATATTTTTTAATTTCTTATTTACACATAGGTTTATAAAATGATATCCCTTGGGCTTGAATGTGGTTTCATTATATGACCTACTAGATTCGCTTTCCTCGCCCGTAGATAATGCCATGTTATACAGTATAACCATTCTCGAGAATCGCTATATTCAAGAGTGAAAACTAGATTTGGAGAAAATCGATCACATATAGACAGACAACTTTTGGAAACGTTTTTTTATGTAAATGCATTTGAATTTTAATTATATAAGCATGTCTATTGTATCTCACCAGTCCTTGTTTTTTGGTTACAGAATTGAAAAACAAGCATTGAATGGCTTCGTACTCTCATCATGACTGTTATATTAGACGCCAGTTACGGCTCTGAAGGAACCAATATAAAATTATAACAATCTAAATTTTAAATTATTTATATAATGATTATATAAATAATGTAAATAATGTTATTGAGGCCAGGAGCAGAAGCCCTATAATTGTCGCCACCTCGAACTACTAGTTATGCAAAATTGTAATAATTGAGACAAATTAACAAAGTATAATTGGAGTACATAAGTGTTTAGTGTAATTAATTTTTAAGTCAGTAGACAAAAAAAATATATAGATAAAGAAATATAGATGTCCACACATTTCAATGTTAACCGTAGTTTGTTTCACTAATTAGTGTCTCCCTATCTCCACAGAAAACTAATTGAACCCCTATCATCATCATTAGCAGTCAGAAATCGGCAGATAGTAATTAACAATCAAAGAATCGCATAATGTTAAGACGAGCCGATACATACCTACCTAGTCAATTAAAGGCTCGCGTCAGCTTAACTCCGTCGCTACTATCGCTATATTGAGATGAGAATATATCACACGTTGAACAAAATATATTCATTAATTTATAGGAGAAAAATATTTTTCAAGTAGGTATGATAAGAATGATAAGTGGTAACTGATGCCGAGAATATGTTACATACTGCTGGTGATTACAGTTAAATGGGTTATTTTTATTATTGTATATTATTTTAATTTACTTAGTAAGTATCACTATAATAAATATTTAATAAGTAATAATTATCAGAAAATTATTACAATAAAATTAATTTCACTGATTTTATCGGGGGTATCTGATTTTATTATTTAATTATTTAACTAGCTCGTGGACACGTTGCTGTAAAGGTTCGGATTAATTATGACTAGTAGACGTCGAGCTAGTTAAATATATAATTTAATTGACATAAAAACCGGGAATATAGTTCAATTTTAATGAGTAATGTTCGCGAAAACTTACATCATTGTAAAATTACATTAGTTAGTTAGTTACACATAATGTTTCAGTTATTATTATTTATTACGCAGCTATGATTAAGACGCTATTTCCATAGTTTTTCTATATACTAAATAAATATAAGATAATAAATTATATAATAGGAGATAGTTGATTGATTTATGAGACCCGGCGAGTTTGTATCGCAGTTTCTTTTCAGGTCAATACTCAGTGCTTTCGTTAAACTAGGTTAACTAACTCATTATTGTACTTGATTGTATCATATTTTAGATAACAATTTTGAATCTGCATGTGTACTTATATTACTTTAAATATGTACACAAATTACTTGGGGAAGCTACTTTTGTTATACGTATAAATATTTAATAAAAACAAAAAAGAAATGTGAACGTTGCTATATTTACTAGCTACATTGAAACAAGTGGCACAATGTATACGTTCTGATTATATAGCGTATTGCTCATACGACATACAACGTGGATACGTAGACGGTAGAGAACGCAATACTTGAAATGTAAATTCAAAATGGCCGAAGGCTTTCAATTTGTTACAAGACGCCTTTGATATAATACAAAAAAAATATAGCTGTCAAAGTGCGTCATTCTGTTCTACTAAAATATAATAAGTGTTCAAAAAATTCAAATGATATTAGAAAATGAAGAAAATAGGCACAAAAAATACATCTAAACCTAGATATAGAGGGACAGCCTATAAGTGTGATCTGTGTGGCAGAAAATTCATGAGTTTAGATGCGTTAAAATCACATCAACGCTCTGTACACAATCTTCAACCTGATAAATCAAGAGTTAAACAATATGGAAAGCAAGTTAAAAAACCTGAGGTTATGGAGAAGGTAGTAAAGAAAGCAGCGGTAATGGAGCCCACTATTACACCTCTTCGTTCTACTAGAGCAAAAGCCGAAAAAGGCGGTGCGGATCCTCCAAAACCGCAGCTCAAAACTAGGACTGTGGAGTTTGAGTGTCCCAAGTGCTTTAAGTCGTTTCACACCTATATTCTAGCTTCGAGACATATACAAAAGTTCCATTGTGTCGACAAGAAAGGTGGCAAAGTGTAAGTGTTAAAATTTCTTTAATTTTATCTATTTTGAATTGTACCCGCGTTAAATCTATCTCAAAGGAACCGTGAATTTTTTATAGCATACTACCTGGCCAGGGATTTTCTCGATAAAGTTAAAAAGCTTCCATCAACATCCTTCCAGTGGTAGTCATTTGGAATGTGTTCTTCTACCGATTATTAGTATCCTTGGCCAACTTTTTTCAAATATCATTCATGTACAGAACTTTCGAATCCCCCCTAGTTTTAGTAATTCTATAGATTGATTATCATGCATGTCATCAACTATTAAATATAATGAAAAAAAAAACTAAAATAAGTCGAATTAGTGTTATGTCATTAAATGTTTATTCATGTTAAATATCTAATTGGATTCAAGTGACCTGCTTAGTAAAATACTTATTGTTATTCTACATTGTTAGACAAGGCATAATTATAACACAGGTAAAAGTCCAAATATTTTCTCTAGTTCAGGTTCTAAACCTAGACACAATAGGTTAAGGTTAACATTGTTAACACCATAACCAGATGATATAATCTACAATGTGCGTAATTTTTAGGTCACCAAACTCTGCTGTTATTATTCAGCCGGAGCGAAAGGAGCTATGTCTAAAGTGCAACAGAAAAGTAAAATCTATACCATCGCACATCTGTGATATTTCAAATAAATTGTTGGAAGAGGATGGGCTACTTTTTAACTGTACTGCATGTGACACAACATTCAATAATAAAAGATCCTTCTACTCTCATGTGATTACATCACATCCTGATGGTGTCGAGAGCTTATTCTTTCCTACAAACACAGGTAAGCAGTTTCACAATAAAATCATTAATTTCATATGTCAAAATTGCAACTGGACTGAGACCTTATTTGGACATGCCCTTTATTTTTATTATAACACAGTTAACAGTACAGTTATATAATTTTAATAAGAAAGTTTAGATTTCATAATAATTAAGCCTTTGACTGGCACCAGCGACATAGCTGACTTCAAATCCCTGACATGGCTGGTTTTTTTTTCGGGCCTATTCCATGAAAAAATCAACAAATACATTACAAAGTTTTTATATACAATTTGTTTTCCTTATTCCATGCAAATTTCAAGAAAAATGTATAGAAATCATTATTTCAATGTAATGTGGTAGTAAGCCATCAAAATAACCATGTGCTAGTTGAGCCGACTAGTCTAAATTGCTTTACCAGTTTGCATCAAATGTGCTATGGTATATGACTCCATTGTTTGAAGGAATTGTATGTTGAGCCATCCATCTTTCCTATGATTACCTAAACATTGACATGAAACATTGGATTTTAAAAACATCCTTTTTTTCATAAATTATACTAGTTATACAAGGGTGGGTCAGAAAGTGTTCTGCCTAACCAAGAAAATAAACATTTGTGTGTTTATTCTATAATATTATATATTATAACATAGTTATATTTTTATTTTTCTACATAATCACCATCAAGTTTGATGCACTTTTGCCATCTCCCGTTTAAAGTATTTAGACCATTGAAAAAAAAGATTCTTTAGTCAAAATATGCATCTACTGCAGTTTTGACCTCGTTGTTTGTCGAAAATCTTTGAGCTCAAAAGTATTTTTTTGGGTTAGGGAACAGAAAGGTGCCAGATCAAGAGCCATAAGGCGGATGCTGTAATAGTCGACTATTGCACAGATGTGTGTACAGGGGCGTTATTTTGATGAAACAGGACTTTTCCTGGAGGCTTTTCCTTTATTTCCTCTCATAAATGACGTAATAAGACACAGTAGTAATCAGAGTTTATAGTCTGTCCCCTTTGAAATAAACCTAATCACACCCTTCGAGTCCCAGAATACTGACGCCATTACCCAATTTACCGACAAAAGCGCCTTAGTCTTTTTAGGTGGTGGTGAACCAGGTCTTCTCCACTGTTTCGATTGTTGTTTTGTTTCTGTTTTACAGTAATGAACCCATGTTTCGTCCATTGTAACAAACCGATTCAAATAATCACCTGCATCGCCTTCAAATAACTCCGAACGGTCACGCGAAATAGTCAATTGTGTCCTTTTTCGTTCAATTGAAATCAGTCGTAGAACCCACCTCGCAGACACGTTGTGGAAACCCAATTTGTAGACTATGATGTTTTGAGTTCGTTCATAAGAAATGGCTATATGTCTAATTTTTAATCTGCGTCTCCCATAATCAAATCAAGTATTTCTTTTGAATTTTGTTATCCATTTTTTGACGGATGAATAAGACAGCAGAATCTCCTAAAGTAATGACCATATCATCATCGATGGCTTTCGGTGACAGCACCTTCTCATGGAGGTACTTAATGATGGCACGCTGCTTGATTTGCTCCATTTGCAGAAACTATGTCCGATCGCTTTAAAAACAAAATCACAACAATTTTAGAACATGTTTCGAACTTCACACATTTAACTAGTCTGAACTGAACTAAATAATGTGGATAGATTTGATCTTAGAAATTGAATGAATCTGTTTTAGGCTGAGTATTTTTCAATCCATCCTCGTTCTATTGCTTTCTGTAAAAATTGTTTATTAAAATAATTTATCAAGGCTAAATTACTAATAAATATAACTGCTTATTTACAGAATTTATGAAATGGAAACAAGATATGGAGACACTAACTAATACAAAGTATTCAGAGTTAGACAAATTTGATTCAAAATGTTATTATCATTGTGATTATCAGAGCGGGAATGCAATTAAGGCTTCAATTAACATCTGCCCATCTGTTATAGTAATACAGGAGTTCACTAAGGGCATACAGGTTCATTACTATAAAAAACATTACAAGCATGGCACAAAAGATTACAAATTGTTGAATAAATATAAGAAATTTTCAATAACGGCTTTTTTGAAGTCTTCTGATTCCTATTTTGATTTAACAGATATAAAATATGATGATAATGATATGTATGTTCAATTTAAAAAGTTAATGGAAAGCATTGTGCTTGATGCTGCCAAGCTTAAAATGGATTCCCTTACAATATTGTTTGGTAAAGCTCTAGAAATGACCACAATCTTGACTAGCTATGATGATGACATGAGTGATGATGGAGCAAAACCTATGAAACGTAACATGACAGATTCACAAATAGTAAGTGCACTTGAAGAAGCAACTGTGAACAATGAAAATTTGGGAGAATACAGTGAGCCTCAAACAAAAAAGTTTAAAAATGATATTGTAGAGGGTGAAGCACCATCACCCATGATCCTTAATACATTTTCTTTAGCTGCTAATACTATAAAAGAAAATATACCAGAACCAACAGATATGCTAACTAAGAGTACACCAGATCCAAAAGATAAGTTAAACATCAAAATAAAGGATATAACCACTTTACAAGCTCCTAATGAGTCGAAAACGAATTCTGAAACAGATCTTAAAAAAGATTCAAATAAAGATGTGTTGAAAACAGATACTATACCTGCTTCTTTTAATGAATCATATGCAGAGTTTCTAGAGAAAAATTTCCCTGATGCAGACCCACCATGCAAAAGAAGATCTGATAGGCGTAATGTAATGAAAACTAAAATAGGCCAGTACAAACCACCATCACCAAAAAAAGTATTAATAACCACACCCAAATTGGAGCCAACATCAATGATTAATAATAACATAGAGGCAAAGAAGAAATCAGGTGTGGCCATCGAAGAATCTAGTAAGCGTAAATTAATTACACCATCAAATAATAACATAGAGACAAAGAAGAAATCAAGTGTAGTTGTTGAAGAATCAAATAAGCGTAAATCGATTACACCATCTAACAATAACATAGAGGCAAAGAAGAAATCAAGTGCAGTCAGTGAAGAACCAAATAAGCGTAAAATAATTACACCATCTATACAGAGTAAGGAGAAAAAAGCAAATAGTACATCTACACAGGATGCTAAACGAAAATCTATTAGAATGCCAGCTCAAAATACCAAATTTAAGAATATAGCATCACCTATTCAGAATATAGCCTCACATATAATTAAAAATAAAGCCACAACACCAATACAAGACACAAAAGTAATAAAATCAAAACCACGGACTTTAGATATTAAATATGAAGTTAAAGAACAGGAGGATGACTGTAACATTTTAATTTTAAAAATTTAATGTCTTTTTCTCATTTATTGACAATGAGAGGTTACAGTACTGGAGTTAAGCAAATGCCTACAACTAAATGTTATCTAAAACCACTGTCAATTTTATAGAGTGTATAGGATTGCTTTTCCTTCAACAGTTGTTAACAATCATATATGTTTTAATTGGATCCAATTGAGAAAAATTGAACTTTAGTTCATGGGTTCATATTGGATTTTGAGGATTGAGAATTGGTTTGCATTTTCACATTGTCGATCATGTTTATGGAAGCAACTTGCCTGCCTAAAGATGGCAGACGCACTTCATTCAAGTATGTCTCACTGTAGGTACAACATCAATGTTATTTCTTTTATTTGAGAAAATAAGATATGGTGCCTCAGTAAACTAAGATAAATAGTTTTATCTGTAATTTAATGTTTTGTATTATAATACCTACATTGTTTCCTTAGTTTTTTTTGTATGATTATGGAGTGTCTCATTGTTTGTGCAAATCAAATTTCCATAGACAATGGGTGTACCGATATGCAGTATATTATGTATAATTGTCTTTAAATGTCATATAACATACGCTAACCAGCGGAAACAAGCTGCTCCTCTGGTTAAATGCAGTGTTGGTGCGGTAAATAATTTTTGGATGTGTCCTATTGTTATATAATTTGTATAAAGGTTGTGTAATTGTGTATAAACATGTACTGGTAAACTCGAAACTGGAACACACAGGAATTTGTGTGTATCTGATGCTGATGGCAATAAACCTCACCAATGGTTGGGGAGAAGTGAAACAAATGTGTAAGAGTTGTGCAGCCAATTTTTTTTATAGAATAGAAGAAATCTGACCCTTTTACGACTACCGACGCCCATGAACATCCGCATAATTACTATACCGATGCGTTGCCTTCCTTTTCACCTCTCCCCCCCAATGGCCAGCGGCTACTCACAAACCGTACGAAACGCGACAACGTAGGTGTCACTTAAGATGATAGGTACCTCCCCGGTCGTGCCGGCCCAATTCCGCTGCAATGCAACACGACACGAATTGAGCACGACCAAGGTACCTCTATATTGCATGATACTACGGTAAAGTGAAAATTTCCTTGTCGCGTTGTGCGTTTTTCCCTATCAAATAGGCCACCGGAAATTTATCGGATGGTCCATTGGAGGGGAGATGAGAAGGAGGTAATGCATCGCCAATAGATTTATGCGCATGTTTATGGACACTGGTAGTCATAAGAAGGCTGATCGTTTGTCCCTCCTTTAGTATAAATTAGAAGAACATTATGCAAGTATTTAATCAGAGAATAGAGAATACTGAATGTTAAGAAAGTTCTGGCTAGTGGCACTTCATATTGATTTGTATGGTGTATGACGAGGTATAGTATAGTACACTCGGAACGGTTGGGATTTCCAAAACCAATTTGGATAACACTAAATATACACAAGTGTCAACAGTATGGAAGTTTTCCTTTAAATATTCTCTCTCATTATGCACTGACCGTTATTTACCGCAAAGCATACAAAAATTTTATCACTAGTTTATTTATAGATTCTCTCAGATTTTATACTTAGTTGAAAATGCACATTTTGTTATGTCTGCGTGGGGTTAAACTACCTTAAAAAGAAGTGGTCCGAAGCTGGCTATTTCTGTTCGTAAATGAAATCTTTACACGTGGTTAACTTCACTGTACAGAGTACAGTCTCTTATATAAAAGTGTTAACATTACAAAAGTAATTATTCGTTTTTATTCATATCATCATTGTAAATATACAAAGATATTAAATTATAAATTAATTTCACACTGTATTGAAGTTTGTAAAATTTTAGCATATTTTATGTTTAATATTTTAATGTATAGGTGGCGCAACTTGTTATGAGCACTCGGCTTTTTTTTTTTAGGTACATGAGGCTGACCATTCGGTCTTCTTAGGTACGTGAGGCGCGAGTCGTGAATTGACCGACGGCTTTTGTGTATATGGTAGCAACCAAACAAACCAAAGCCGTCAGCAATTTCATACACGTCAACCGCAGCATAGTGATACTCAATTCCGATATGATGACGATATGGTCTTAAAAAGTGATTTCTATCGCGTTGTGTGCGGCATGTGAGTGGCTCATTGGGGTAGACGGGGTGAATGGTCTCCTGGCTCAGATTTCTCGTTTGTCTCCTTATATATATTATATAACAATAAGCTAGCTGATAGCTATAAAAAGCATCCTGAGCTGCGCGCTCTTAACTCGGTGCGGCCTATTGTTGAGTAGTTGGTTTTTATTTGCATGAAATTGCCACATTCGCTCGCAGTGTGAACGGTTTTTGTACTTTAGTTTTATAAATCATGAGAAAGCCAAATGTAAAAATGTATGAATATTGACTGTTAGATTAATTTTGTAAAATAAATGATTTTTATAAATACATGCTTTATTATTGCTTTTGACGACCGGCTGTTGCGCCAGAGAATTCCTAAATTTGAATGCCGCCTAGCTCATGAATGTTAATATGTATTCCTATAATAAAAATCTTAAATATATAAAAAATTGAATATGAAATATATTTCCATTGTCTAGTACCTTAAGACACAAGTCATTATGGTACTTGCCATAGGACTGGGCTAACGTGGTTGTAATAAATAATACCACAGAAAGAAATGCTGTATACTACCCATGCACCCAGCTTCAGCAAATTATTACAATAAAACTACTATTACGGATACTATCGCGGTTTATTTAATTATTTAACTAGCCCGACGTTTCAGAAGCTTTACAGCAACCATGGTCACCGGTGGACTCTTGAGTGAGTCGTTCGACCTAGTTAAATTAACTGCGATAGAATTCGTGTAAAAGTAGTTTTATTATAATGAGTAATATTCGCGTAAACTTAAGACATCAATTTAGCAAATTATTTTCAAAATGGTAGCTATGCGGACGCGTTACGTGCGTACCCGTTGGTCCATTAGGGGATGGAGTGAAGGAAATATGCTAGCAAGATGTAGTGCTGTATTGCAACGGAATTGGGCCTACACGACCGGGAGGTACCTCACTTCATATGATGCCAGCGTAGTGACTGCTTCGCTATCGCGTTTCGTGCGGTTTGCGAGTAACCGGTGGCCCATTGGAGAGGAGGGTGAAAAGAGGACATCACATCATCTTTAACTGTACCAAATTACATAAGCCTCCGTTGACGCAATTCTCTACTAAACGGATGAGATTTTCTTTCTTCACATATTAATATACAGATTAAAAATTTGCATTGAGATTATAGAGCCAGATAATCTTTACACCCTTTGTCTTATAGGTAGGAAAAGAGGGGGCATCTGCACGACAATGCCGACATCTATGGGCGGCGATAGTCAGAGGGCTCTTGGGTTTTTTCTCTATGCTATATAAAATTCTAAGTTGCCTCTTCCATATTTGTAACTCTGAACACGCCGGTTGTAAAACTCCAACCACCCCCTTCGGACAATGCCCGATCAATCTAATCATGTCATGGATAAAAACAAAGCTTATAAACTTCGACATATATTAAAATTATTCACGTATTATTCTTCGTCAGAGTGTATGTGTATCTTGTTCGTTTTCATCTGGTGGAAGGTGCGGAACAGCTCCGAAGTGGGCAGGATGGCCCCCCTTACGGCCCACGAGTGCAGTGTCTGCGCCACGTCATCACACTTTAGCTGCATTCTTATTTTCATTTTCTTATTTAATCTGAAATGAGAATTTCTTCTTCAAAACTGGATTAACTCGAGTTCTTGCTTTACAGTTCTCAAAGGAATTTGCCTAAGTCAGGGAGTTTATCAGAAGCCTCAACAAGCACATTCATTAGGCAACATTTATTTAATAAATATTTATAAACATACAAGTATGAAACACAATATACGTATATGAGTATATATTACACATAACAGAACCATGACCTGAGTGGCATTCCAACAAATTTTACGACAAGTGCAGGGATTCCCAAACTTTTAAACTGGCAACTCAATTGCGTTTAATAGTTTTATTTGAATTGAAATAATTTAGCTCGAGCATCTAGTAAACATCACACACATGTCCGAGTTGAAGAATTCCCGCTGTGTGGTGAGGGTCAGTTTCGTGAGGTGAGGCGCGGCGGGCCCGAGCGCGCGCGCCGCGTACTCGTCCGCAGCGGTGCGGCCTGTGAAGTCGATACCTGAAACAAACGCAAATGTTCACATTATACATACACTAGAGCTCCGCCCCGGTTCCGCCCGTGAATAACACGGGAAGGATTAACAAACCTGCCTTAAAAATGATACACTAAATCATTCCTCGGAAAACGCACTATCCATACAGATACTGTTTTAGAAGACTTTGTTCTAACATGTGAGTCTCCTGGTAGTTTTGCCGTAAGCATTCACAACCACAGTCGTGGTTGTTCATGGGTTCTAGTCTCGGGTCAGACCATATTGTTATTGGGATTTCAATTTCTAATAACAGTCCGGAGCCAGGAAGTTGACGGTGATACATCCCCGTACCTCCCGAGAGCACGTTAAGCCGTCGGTCCTGCGCGTGATTTCTGTCCGGTCGTGTCGAATTACTGTCCCATCGGAATAGGAGAATAAAAGAGCAGGGAGTGCACTTGTGCCTGCGAGCCACCACAATATGTCCAGCGCAGTTGGCTCGTCTCTGTACAGATGGTCGCCGAGGCCGAAACTTGGCCAGGACGACGTTGTTATACTACTCATAGTATGTGCAGACACAGTACAGACAGTCACTTGTGCTCTGCCGAGGCTCGATCACAATAATCAAACAATAGAATTTTTAAAATATGGAGCATAGTAAGCCAGTTAAGTATAAGTCAGAAAAATATATAATATTTTACCTCCTCTAACAATGCATGGACCTGCAGTGTACTCTGGAAGTTCCACAAGGTGGTCAGGCAGTTCGTTGAATGCATTGTTGATGATACGGAGCAAGGAGTGGACATCTCTTCCATTGAGGCCAGCATCCTCAAACTTCTTATAACCTAGTCCTATAAAATGAATATAATTTATAATTTTAGATAACACTTAAGAAGACAGAAATTAAATTAATTACCTAATTCCATTACAAAAGGTGTTTGTTTGAGCTCTTATTGTGTTACATGTAAAATGAATCTTGTATGTGTATTCTCATGTCACAATGTTAGCTACCTCACTCCAACGAAACGGCTTTACCTACTTTTGACCAAATTTTATTTATATATTCAATAGGTCTGAGAACCGGCTATTATCCAGTTTTCATATTCCCAAGTGACAAGGGTTCTGCACCCTTAACGTTTTTATTAATATTTAGGTTATGTTACGGTGACAACAAATTAATTTATGACAGAACAACATCTGTCGGTTCAGCTAGTGTTATGTAATATTTTCTTTATAGCATCGTGAGTCCACATAGAACATATATCCATCAGATACAATCACTTGAAATATTATTTGAAGCTAACAAATATGTTTACCCAATATACAAGTGCGGAGTGCTCCAGAGTTCAGTGAACTAACTAGGGCGACAGGTTCCCCAGGTGGGTGAGCAACATACAACACTGCCCCATCTCGAGATTCAGATACCATTTGAATGCTTATGTATATGAGATCACCCATCTTCACCGATTGCACCTGAGGACATAAAATTAAAAATTACTCTTAGTAGACACAATTGGAGTCATCGATTGCATTCATATGTTATTACAATTTGGTCATAATCAATAAAGTAATTCAATAACATATCCTCTAATAGTTCAATTGTCTCTACTAATCCGTTGAGTTCACTCTGATCCACACTGGTGTACAGCATCTTTGTACGAATGTCGATGCGTTATCACTAGCTACAGGTGCAGACTTTGCTCGATTGAGTTATAAATAATGTCTATCAGATGAATAGAATGCCTATCTATTTAAAATAATACCAGATCTGAAGCAAACCGATTATTGCTATGGTTCTTAATTGAAAGGGGTAGTGCCATGATGCATAGGAGGAGGTAGTAGCACAATGCATGACACATCGTCCTATGGAATTGCGCATCTTCAGTGTTGTGTTTCGCGCGTTTTGTGAGTAGCCCATTGAGGGGGGGGGGGGGAGAAGGGCAATGCATCAGTATAGTAATTATATGGATGTTCGTGGGCGTCGGTATGTTTTACGACTAAAAAGGCTCATATTTCTCCTTTGCCCCCTATTCTATTTAAAAAAATCCAAAATGAGAAAATACTACTACAAGGTACAATTTAACACAAACCTCTGGCCTCATGTTGCGACCTGCTTTAGCAGTTTTCAAAGCTTTTTCAACTCGATCAGGCAACACTCTTACTAATACATTTACAGGCTCATCAGATATCTGCTCCGAAAGCTTAATAACATGCCATGTCCTGCGCTGTGTGACTACCACTGTAATGAAACACATTTTGACACTGTCTACAGTAACTACGGAATGATATTCTTCCATAAGTTTATATATAACAACTGCATGTATGCCTTTATCTCTGTGTTATTTGCTTCCTGTATTGATTACAACTTAAGTACCTGGTTGTGCAAGTACCTTATGAGTTACAACATTTGCAGAGCAAAAACTCATACCAATCTACTACAGATTATCTTTACTAATTAACTTTTAAAAATTCTTGTGGACACCATGCTGTATTGCAGCAGAATTGGGTTGCCACAACCGGGGAGGTACCTCTCGTTCACTTGATGTGGGCAAAGTGGCATCTTCGGTGTCACATTTCACACGGTTGGTGAGTAGTTGATGTACTATTGGAGAGGAGAAGGAAAGGAGAAATTTTGGTAGTCGTAAAAAGTCCCCAATTGTTTGTTTGTCTCCCAATATTATTAAAAAAACAGAGACAAAGCAAAAGTTGGCAATTTGTAGCTTGCATTAGTATATAAATTTAACTAATTTAAAATATGCATATTATATAAAGTAAAGTTTAATAGAACTGAAGCTAGATTGTAATACATAGCTCATAACAAATAAATATCACTAACTTTTTAATCGTAGTTTTGAGACAATTTCTATGATCTCTTCATTTGTAAATGTCTTTGCAGCATGTCTTGATATAACTTTGGCAATGCTGGCTGGTGTCATAGGCAATCTGGCATTTCTTACCGCTCTGCTTACATCCTTCCAATTGATACCCAATTCTGGAAGGACTGATCCACAGCATATCCTCAAAGGTATTTTACTGATTATCGTTTGAAGATCACTTACTCCTAGAAATGCAAAAATAAAATATTAGATTACCTTACCTTATTCCTTATTTATGGCTCACAAGTAAACGTTTATTAAATGTACGAAGTACCTATATATAAATACTATGTATATTTGAATTGATTTGTTACTGTTTTGTAATAGAAGAAAACCATGCGTTACAAATAATTAAAAACTATAAATAAATAATACTTACTATTTTTAGTAACATAGCGCGACATTTTACTGTGGAGTTTTTACATATATATAATTGGAGCACTTATTTTCGCCTAATTAATTATGTTTAAGACACTAGAAAAAAAATAATTCTTAAAGGTATGTTTATGAGTTTTAGTTATTTATTTTGAAATTTGTCCGTTGACTTCTGATTGACACATGGAACTGTGTTGATTCTTCTTTTCACTAATGAAATGTCAGCTTAATTGTTTATGATTAATGTATCAGTTATTTAATATAAGATAATAGGTTTCGTGTATTTTTATATAAGAATCAATAAAAGCGTGTAAAAGGTTCAATACATTAACATAATGGAACAGGTCATAGATCTGTGTAATAATGCATGATATCGCATAAAATTCTTTTTTGTTTTTTCCGTGATATATGTAGGCCAAGTAGGAATATATTTTGAGTGACCGAAATTTAAGGACCTATTGGAGGCTTCACACACCCATAAAGAACGGCACATACTTACATAACAATAGGTCATCCAAATTTTGATGGCCAACACGAAACGCGACAGCATATCGGGCTCTTCACGATGCCATTACATTGTGAGCGAGAGGTACAGTCAACGCCAAGTCACGCTAAATAGATATAGATTTACAGAACTGCCTAGTATATTATGTAGTATATTTTGTATAGTACAACGACATTGGGGACCGAGGCACATTATTGAACTGTTCCTCTGTGTGCCAATCATCATCATCATTCATCATCATCAGCCCTTATCGGTCCACTGCTGGACATAATCCTCTGTCAATGAACGTCGAGACGACTGTTCTCCTGCTACTCGCATCCATCCCGGACCGGTTACTGCACGAAGATCGTCTTCCCACCAGGTGAACGCAAATTGTAATTTGACGGATGAGCAATTTAACATCATCTTAATTGAAGTTGAAGCAATGTTAAAGTCCCGTCGACTAACACCGTTGTCATCGGATCCTGGTAGCTACACCCCGTTGACACCGGGCCATTTTCTCATCTGTCGTCCTCTAACATCCATATCACAGCCAAATTATCATATTCACTCTATAAACCATCTAACTCGTTTCCCAATAACGCCAACATCTTTGGGCCAGATGGAGAAAGGAGTACGTTTCTGAACTTCATTAGCGTAGTAAGTAGCATTTACCAAAAGCATAATTACAGCTCAAATCAAGTGGCAAAAAAGAAGGACAATTTACCACCACTGAAATGCAAGTTGGGAAGAATAGTTGCTGTACATGGGGACCGACGGAGTGATACGAGTTGCAGACATCCACGTCGTCGGGAGTTACATGACGAGCATGCAGCAGGATCTGTCCACTTCCAGTTATAGTATAGACGCCCGGGGGCATATTAAAGCGCCTTTTTATTAATTTTGTATAGGCCCTTTTTTAAGTTTTGTGTTCTTATTTTTTTTTTACATGTGACAGATTGTCATTCATGTTTTTTCATTCAATATTATATAAACTCGTCCATTAATAAACATGTGGTCATAATTAGCTGTCTCCCAATGTCCACAGCAATTTTAACCACTTCTCTGACTGTAGTCTCCCTCGCAATTTGTCAATTAGCCACCTTGTTGTTAACTAGTTACTGTTTTTGGAGTGGAACTCCTGGGGTTCCGAGTGTGCAGTCTTCGCAATCGGCGTATATGTATGTAGAGTGTAATTAATACGAAGGAAGCGCGACGAATATGTAAGGATCGAGACTTATGACACTGCGGTCTTTATCAGATACCCGTCTGTCTGTCATCAGGATGTATCTTATAAACCGTGATAGCTTGATAGTTGAAGTATTCACAGATAATGTATTTACGCTTCGCGTGTCGGCCCCGCGTAGCTTTCGGCGCTGACGATCGCACGAGCGCCTCTGCGTTCAGTGAGCGTTTTAGTGTCAAGCGGAGCGGACGTCAACAGCGCGTACAGTCATGGCGAATCGCGAAGTGTTATGTTTAATTACTAATAATATGTCATTTGTTATTTTTTTGTCTTGCCTATAATATGAAACATAACAATAATAAATACTTATGTTGTTTTCCTACCTATACTTTGCCTTTTTTTTTGATTACACATAATTATAAAACGAGTAAATATATTTTTTCTTACCTTAAAGTCACCATTAGTCGTTCAATCGATGGTATAGGCACGATTCGTAAGCTGCAATGGACCAGTTCATCCTGTATCTTTGCCAGAAGTTCGTAAAAAGTTCTAGTTGACATTCGAAAGTAATTAAAGAATTTACTTTCGTCAGCCCTCGAAAGTGCCACATAACAAGACAAACTCTCCAGCAAACGGCTCTCCGCTCAATCAATGGATGAACATGGAGTCTTCGTCGTCGCCGGTTTTTATTTTTTGGGATACATAGTACAAAGCAGCAATAATTAATACACTCCGCATTTTGTCGTCGTCTGCGCAATGTGCATGCGATAATAGATGGACAAAGATAGGAATGCATTCTCATTTTCCGTGTCAGTTAACCAAAACGGACATCGTATTCTCGTCATCTATGGATTCCTATCTATATTATCTATCTCTATGTCCCTGTCATGTCAAACAGATTCAAATGCAATATAGCAATTCACAGCTTATAAGTAATGGAATTTTGATAAATAACTAACTAACTCAATATTAATATTTAATAAATAAAATAAATATTCAGTGTAAATGTTTTAACCACTCGCAGGACTGATGTGGATGTCGCGGGACCGAGCCGTGACTACCGTGTAGGTACTTCGCTATTTTTCCAATGCAGCTAAACTTATAAATGTTCACATTGTTTTCTGTTTCACATGGTTCTCTTGCCAGTACCGCGACTTGTGGGTGAGGCCTTTGTCCACTAGACGTCTTCTGGCTCATGATATTACTCGTAGATAGTAGAGAGCTCTTCTTCTAACCTCTCTTTCTCGCACACCTCCCTCAGGTGCCTGTTGAGTTTGTTGTTGTCCTGTGAATGTAGAATATTTTAAAAATTATATATGGTATGGATTGCCTGTCGGTGTACTCCGTGTTAATAAAAGCGCATTCAAGAACAACACTTGTTTAGGTATATAACAATACAATACACTGTGATATTTGGCATTCTTTTTATTTATAGCCAGCATATGCATCATCGTTATTTGTAACAAAACATTCAATCATCAATAACATCAACCATTCCTCCACAATCGAAAATAGGCATTTATTATTGATATTGCTAAATATCTCCTACTACGCACATGACCCAGACCTGAACCAGCTACCGAACAGAGATCATATTCCTTTCGTTAAGATTTACCAACAACATTCCTAGACTTAGATTTTTTTTCGGTCCTGAACTTAAGTCGTGGTAGCGAAGAAAAGCTCAAAACAGCTTCATCAGATTGCTATGAGTGTTCGTCGGGCGACGGGTAATTAGTAGTAGCAGATAAAATTGTCACGTATAAAACACGTTCTGGAGTGCATCGCGCTATGAGGCGTGCAGTGCTGGTATATCTTGTATTTATCTGAGGAACGACACAGGATTTTCTGATATCTAATTAATTAAAGCACATTTCATCAGTGAAAACACATGTACAAAGTGCACTATTTCATCATAATTTACTAGGTTAAGTCTGCATCAGCATTATTTACATTCATTACGTTTGTTAAGTAATAAGTCAGTGTTCAAACATCCGTCGTTGAGTTCGGTTATTTTTCATCCCACAATGTAGGTGACATTGGAACACATAGTTCTTTCTTATATATTCTGTATATACACACTACAACAACTATTATTTATATAAATGTTAACCTTAAAACTGTTGCCGCAAAGGTGGCACACGGCTACCTTCACGGGTGGCTTATTGTTGTGTCCGTCCATGTGTCGCAGCAGTCCGCCGCGCGTGGTGTACCGGGCAGGGCATAGCGAGCAAGCATGGTCAGTCCGGCCCTCGTGCACCCGCGCAGAGTGCAGCGCCAGAGCGCGTCGGCCGGGACACGCGCGACCACATATGGGACATTCTAGCCTGTCAGAAGCAATGAGTCATAAGTCAATTGTCAGCAGGTGTGGTCAGCTTGACCGTGGTTCCTCAGCAAGTGCTGTGCCATAGCGCGTCTATCAGAAGCAAGTTGTATGTTCCTTCCGCACGCGACTTCACACTTCAAACTTCAATTTCATTATTCGCGTAATCTTGTTTTAGAAATTTTCTTTACCCTGGAACCGTTTTTAAAGGGCCTCTGACGATACATAGTGAGGTTCTAGACAAATCCTATTGACCACGGAAACGTAAATATGCGATGGTACGTTATACATACATATTCATCTGATGAGCCACCGAGTTCCTCCGGTGCGCCAGCAGGCTCTTCCGTGAGGAGTAGCCCACGCCGCAGGTGCTGCAGTAGTGGGTCTCCGAGGGGGCCGTGTGCTTCTTTCCGTGTTGCGCCAGGGTATACGGACTGCTGAACACAGACGGGCACAGTTCACAGGGGAACTTCTTCTTTATGTGTTTTCTGTAAAAATATTTCTACTTTGTTAAGGCGTAATTCCATGAAGATATAGCTACATTGTTGAGGAGTAGTTCCATTAAAAATAATGCTATTGCTGTCGAAGAGGTCTCCTTCTCACGATATTACCCCCCAGTGAATGCTCAACCTTAAGCAGATGCTAAGGAGTAGTTGCATTCAAATATTGTTACTTTGTTAAGGAGTAGTTCCATTAAAATATTGCTACTTTGTTAAGGAGTAGTTCCATTAAAGCATTGCTACTTTGTTAAGGAGTAGTTCCATTAAAATATTGCTACTTTGTTAAGGAGTAGTTCCAGTAAAGCATTGCTACTTTGTTAAGGAGTAGTTCCATTAAAGCATTGCTACTTTGTTAAGGAGTAGTTCCATTAAAGCATTGCTACTTTGTTAAGGAGTAGTTCCATTAAAATATTGCTACTTTGTTAAGGCGTAGTTTCATTAAAAATAATGATACTTTCTTATGGAGCAGTTCCATTAAAATATTGCTAATTTGTTAATGAGTAGTTCCACTAATCATGTTGCTACTTTCTTAAGGAGTAGTTCCATTGTTGTCGAAGAGATTCCTCTCCTTCTCCCCTCCTCCTTCTCATAATATCACCACCCTGGGACAGCACAACCTTATGCAGATGTTTAGAGTGTCGGCAACCAAAACTCTGGCGTAACACGCGGACTAACCGTCACGTTACCAACTGAGCCAGCCAGCCGTCAAGGTTAAGCGTGCATAAAAACGTTTTACTTTAGAAAACGGACATACATCATATGTGTTCTCAAAGCCTGTCCGCTGTACCGCTCCCCGCAAACCCCGCAAGAAATTAGTCGCTGGTTCGTGGTGCTAGAGTGCACACGTCTCAAATGCTGCTGAAGACCGTTTGCGTTTCTGAAACCATTTACTATCGATAATGTATATACCATTGCCATTCCATGCGAAAGATGGTTTCGGTTATTTTAAAAAGAAGTAAGATATTTTTTAATGGTAGTGCAATGTTGCTTTGGTATGTAATAATGGTAGTGCAATTGGGCCGGTACGACTGGTGAGGTACCTGTCGCTCTCCACTTCTGACTTTAAAACCGCACAGAATGCAACAGCGCAGCTGTTATTTGGTAGTGCTAACATGTGAGCTAGAACTGCCTCCCCTTCGTACCCGCACAATTCGGTAGCACTGCAACATCACACTAATTGTCAATAAATTTAATCTATGATTAACATACATACTTGAATAAATTGCCACATAAATGGCAAGCAACTTCCTGTCCTTCCTTTTCTTGAACACAAGGATGGGTTTTTGTGGATTTTGGTTTCAAAACGTCCATGCATTTTGTGCACTTGTATCTCTCCACATGACTGGATGAGTGACATCTTAACAGAGCTTGAGTGGCAAAACGTAGCATACAGACAGGACATTGAAACTCACCATTAGACTGCAAAAATAGATTCATCTCATTTCTGTTTAATTGGAATGTTTCAGTTCTGTCCCACATGAGATATACCTACCTACACATACAGCTATGGTGTTGCTTTTTGAGTAGTTAGCGAGTAGATGGTGGCCTATTAGAGTAAAGTAGGGCAAGGCATCTGCATGATAATAATGGGGATGTGTATGGGTGTCAAAACACTCCGATTTCTCGTTTCTCCCTATAGAATATAAGGAAAAACCCACAATTTATTAATGAAATCAGCTAATGTACAAAGATCTTATTAACCAACGATCTGGCATAAGCCTGATATCTTACCTCTTCATGTCGCATCATGTGTGCTTGATGTGTATCTTTAAATAGGAAACTCAGTGCACAGTTATAGCATTTAAATTCGGCTTCCAGATATTTTTTTTTTCGTCTATTAGCCTCTAGTTCTGTCTTTTGTTCTTCCATGCACAAAGTTAACTTTTTAAAAAAAAATCTAGGATTTTTTGGTTTTTTATTTTTATTGTCTTCAACATGATCATCTTTTAATTCAAGTTTAGAATCTATTTCAATTTCATTATAGAATAAATCATCATAAATATCTGTGTGTTTATCATTCACACTGACATCATCATTAATTTCTCTTTCTCCTTCATCTTCAGCTACATCATTATTCTCATCATTATACACATCATCATCTCTATTGTAATCAACATCATTGCCTTTCTCTGCACCTATTGCATATACCAAATCATTATTGTAATTATTCAGGTCCTTAATTTGCTCATTATATACATTGTTATCCACCAGCTCATCATTATTTTGAGTTATATCAAAGTCATTATTCTTTATATCACTCAAGTATTCATGAAAATCATTATCTTCAAGTTTTGCATAATCATTATTAGTGCTTGTAACGTAATTTGTGTTATTATAATTATATTGGTATGTTTTGAAGTTAGATTTCTGTAAGTAAGCATCACAGTCCTCTCGACATAGAACATGGATTTCTAAATCATTTCTTTGTAGGTATAGAGTGCCCTTTTCGCTGTAAAACACAAACAAATCAGTATCATTATTATGAACAATTGGTACATTTAAACAGATTGTTTTTAGTGTGACTTCGCAGAAAGTGCAGGAACAGTAAATCATTTTATACTTCAGTATAAATGAAAACTGCAATAATTCACTGATTATTAGTCTTCACAAATCAGAGAATTATTGCAGTAAGTTATACAAGGGCTTGTGCTATTTCCTAAAGTTTGTATGTGCAATAGTATTACAGCAGAACCATTGCCAAAATGTGCTTTTAAAAAGACATTATTTAGAAACTGTTCTAACTATTGCATTTCTATTTTCGTTCATATTATCTATGCTTGAAATCAACAATGACAATGACAAATTTTGTAACTTTTGTAATAAGTGATTCTAGCATACCTGAACAGAACTGGATACTCCAAGCTCCGTTTAAAACATATTGCTTTAAATGAATATAACTTATTTAAGATGTGACAACATATATAGCACAAATGTGAATCGGGACATAGCTGAAAACAGAGGAAAATATTTTGAAATAGGCAATATAGGAATTCACGAGCTATTGTTACAAATGCTAATGTGTAATAGTAATGGCCTTTCTGTCTTCTATTGAATGTAGAGAAGTTTCATGACAAAAAGTTACACATACACTGCTTTTTTTACATTATATATTAAGAAAACGCCCATACTAACATGTATTCCAACAACGTCTCTATACTTCTCCCTAGTTTCCTCGTTAGTTTCATCATTAACAGTGCTGTGACATACGAAACACAGATACGATGACATACTTGGCTTTTATAAAATAATTAACTAATAAATATAGAATTATTGTAAACAATATTTTGATTGTTTACATTTATTTTTTGGACTCCTCGTATAATTCTACTGACATTGATGAATACACGACAATTGACTTTTCTTTTTGACACGACAATTGGATTTGGCAAGTAGAGAAAATGATAATAATTTATGGATGAGGCGTATTTATGCATCACATACTTTTGATTTGTTTTAGATAACATCCAATCTTAAAAATAAAGAAAGTTTTGGTCATGATGAACCTCCAGTCACATTAATTAAAAAATGTGCTCAGTAACTCGTATTGGTATTGCCAGTTACTTATCTCGTAAATCAGTAATTCTCGGAAGGCATTGTGCCCGGATTTATTAAAAATATCTATTACAAAACCTATACATGAAAAAGGTGACCAAACAGAATGCACAAATTACCGTCCAATAGCCTTTTTACCAACCTTCTCAAAGATAACAGAAACTGAGATGTCATAAAGCCTTTATACATTCTGTAAAAAAGACAATATTTTTGATGAAAAACAACACGGTTTGCAAAAAAATAGATAGCTCTAAACTATATAAATGCTAGAAAATACGTTGTAGGTATTGTGCACGATATGAGTAAAGCACATGGTAGGATCTCACATAAAGTGTTACTAAATAAACTAGAAGGGAAGTAATAAAATGAGATAGTAATATAGAATAATATTAACTTACACAGTTATAACAAGAATACGTACATACATATTAAGTCTTCGAAATATACAAACTATACTAAAAGTTTAATATGTATTGTACAAAAAAATATATATAATTTATACTAAATTGATGCGCCCTAACATGGCATCATGTTTATCACATGAAAATATTACATTTTTGTACTCATGATTGCAATAAAGATTGATGTTTGTAGTTTATTTAAGTATCATTTATTTTTATTTGCTTTATTGTATTGTACAATGCATATTAACTACCATGGCTAGATGATGCTTCTCAAATCTTAAGGAACATAAAATATAAAATTTTATCTATTAAGTACACTCTTACCATACATTAGTCAGTATCAACGCCGCGAAAATTAGAAAAAAAAAATATTATAAGAATATTTTCCAGTAATACGTTATTGACGTAACACGACACCATGTGCCATATAGTTTGTGGATTATCGCTATGGTTTAGCAATAGCAAAACTTTATTCAAATTCTAGACACTGTATGGTGGTTTCTCTCTGCCTATCCCAATAGGGAAGTGGCGCGAAGATGTGTTGTTGTTGTTATGGTGTAACCGTCTTTATAGTAGTCATAAGTAGAAACAGTCTCTACATTAGAAGGTTACTATTTTTGATTTCCTGTGTGGGAACAAATTCAATTAAAAACACTTCAGGTATTCTTGTTTAAAATTTTATTAAATTTATAATGTATGAATTGATTATTAGAAAAATGAATAATACCGCCCCCACACACACCACACTTTTCATCTAGCGATGCAGTGGAATATTATTTTTCATTATTTAAGCGATAATGATTGGAGTTTTTAAATCAATACAAAGAATCTCAAAATTTTAACTGGTAAAGTCACGTGTCCCCCCTTTCCGTGTCACATCCATAGAGATAATACAGATAGATAAGGACAGCAAGCCTAAAACGCGGCCGTCTCCGTTGAAAGAGACAACAAGTATGGTCTCTTTTTTCACAATTTGTGTCTCTCCTTTTTATAAATTTCCCTTTGAGTAATGCACATTCGAGCTTAGATAGACAAAGAAAAGACACGCATAACTGCATTCTCATCTCCCTACTAATTTTATAAATACGGCCACGTGACGTCGTCCTAGATCATGTAATACTTAAATAATTTAATGATCTACATAAGGCCGTCATATAACTGCCTACCCGCCCTTCTCTCTATTATCTCTATGGCCACATCACATTGCATTGGGGATCTGTACTGTGCGCGACTGCCGCTTACTGACAGCTCTTTGGACTTTGACGCAAGTCAGAAATATAATTATTCTTGTGCCTGTAAGTTCTGTCTGTAAAAATATTTTGTTTCGACTGCCGAATCCATATTGCTCTAAGAAAGTTCCAAAATCCAAAATAAAGACAATAAATTAATCTATTTTTTAAAAACAACCAGTGTTCATTTTGTGTTATGTGTAATCTGATCAAGGCGAAAACTATTTTATGTCATTGATCTATATATTTAGCAAGCGGTTAAAATATAAAACTACAGTGCCCGTAATTAAATGTTTATGTCGTGTACTATGACGCTTGGTATTCATGTTATTTACATTGATTCGAGGAACGAACTGACTGTTTTGTAATATCGTAGTGTTTTGCAATGTGTTACGCCGGTTTTGGTAATTTTCGGGAGGTTGATGTGTCGATTGCATGAAAGAAACTCGATCAGGCTGTGAACTTTCTGGTTAGTAGCGAATATTTGTTTTCCTAATGCTCTTATAAATTATGTCAAACGTTTAATCCAATTACAATCAATTGAGCTAATTTGGTGTTAGGGTAACAAATGTGGGTCTCTTTTTAAATGTTTAGGAAAATAATGCGAGGCCACGGTCTTTTCTCATTCATACTATTCATTACAAACTAGTCAAATACGATTTTTTTCTAGGCCTATGTTGATTCCAAATTAATAGTATTCTATTGAAATATTCCAGACCAGATAGTTCTGCCTTCCCTTGCCTTGAAAATATATAATATAATATAATATTGAATATAAATTCAATTAAAAAAAGTAGCATTATTTAAAATACTGAGCAGCAGTTGCGGTTGCCACGACATGCCTGTCAATCCCAGGATGAACTAAAAAATGTTATAAATGTATACAATTATAAACAATCCTGTCTCTTTGTACTTTATATATGTAAACAAAACAATGCTGTAACTGCAAATTTTCAGCATTTTCAATGAAATTTGTGTTATTTATAGAAAATAGGGATGCAATTTGAAAAATGACCTTTACAACATTTTGTAAGTGTCAATGACTTTGACCTACAAAGACATTGCAGAACAAAACAACATCATAACAGTATGACGTACATTGCTGGTCTAATCTCACCACCATACTGGCAGAGCCCTGGGTTTTATTTCAGTTCAATGCAGAAGAGATTCAATGCATTCAGACAATAGTCAGGACAAGAGAGATAGTACTAATAATAATAATATCAATTTCTTCAACACCAAGGTCAGGACAGGACACCAGACGGGGTAGTATTATGCCTAAAATTTAACTATAATTTTATATATTGATGTCTTAAGTTTACACAAATGGTACTCATTACAATAAATCTACTTTTATGGATTTTAGTATGGTTTATTTAATTATGTAACTTGTCCGATGTTTCAGAAGCTTTAAAGCAACCATGGCAATTTGATAATTAGCTTCCAAATGTTAGAAACATTAATTTGAATGTTAAGTGTTTAATGACACTAATGTATCATAAATAGTTTATTGCCATGCCCTGCGGTTTCATCTGCATAAAATATGTCTCAAGGGAACAATGTTCGTTAGGAAAAAATAAATGTATTTTTAAGATATTATAGACTTTTAGCCAAGTCTGGGCTCGGTTGTAGTGTGTACATTATGTGGCATAGGCTATAGTGATCTGGATGTCTGTTATTATGTTTATGATTGCAACAAGATATACAAAATAAATTTGTATATAAGTACTATGTCAAAATTAAGGATGAACAAGTATGAACTCCAGGAATGAAATTGTAGGAAGCTTTATAATTTATTGAGACACTCAAGATCAATTGGACCATGTAATGAACTATAATTTATTGTATCTTCTAATGGATACTTTAGATGATATTATCATTGGCAAGATGCACGAAAACAATTGAAGATGTTCTCAGTTATTGCTCCTTAAGAGTTATTTCGTAATTTACTAATACAATGCAACTTCTGTTTTTCTCCATATCTGGTTGTACTTAGCCAAAGTGTTTTGTAATTTATCATCAGTCCACCTTTTATGTTGTCTTCCTATTTTTCTTTTGTTGTTGTACCTTGGTATCCATTTTTTGTGTGTTTTTGCCAACCTCTCTGCTATTTCCTAATTTGAGGTACATTAAAATCAGATGTTCCACATTCTACCACCACAGCTAGGAAAGGAAAAAAGAATTTCGTATTCCTCCTCTTGAAATAATCCTTAAGTGAATGAAACCTGAATATTTTTGAAGACTACAAAATTTGAAAGTATCTTCATGGTGCACCAAATTATAAATATTGTATTAAATATAATACATATCTCACAACTTTTATGCAGCTATCTTATGAATATTATAAATACATAAGTTTGTACGTATTTTCATTATTGTTTTTCACAAAAATGACTGGACATATTGTGACTACTTTTGGCACAGATATAGATTAAAATCTGGAATAAAATAAAAATCAAATTTGATCCTCAAAAAATAAATTCCTTGTTCACAACCGCAAGGCATAGCTAATTCTAATATTATTCTAAACAACGGAAATAGTGAATTGTTATTTTAATTATAAATTAAAAAGTCTTATTGTTCATCGCCGCCACTTCAATAACATTAACTTTCCTTTGTTGCCAAAAATTTATGCCGAGAGTATGGGCCTCGATGTTTATGAGATAGATGTTAAATCAAGTATTTCTTATCGTAAATGTCAATGCTTACAGTCGGAGACTTACATGCACCCAAGCATAACTAAATCGAGAAATGAATGTACATACTTTGAAAATGTTATCAGATAATTATTTTCGATTTTATAAGATATATACCGAAATCTGTACAAGGTGCTGAAGCTGCTCTCTTCGATCCTCAGTGCAACGTGTCCTTCAAGTGGAAGCTGCACAGTGCGGCGTGTGTGATGCGAGCCGAGCTGGTCGCGATTAAAGAGGCTCTAAGTTATGCAAACAATTTACTGAACCAGCCTCCAGTCGTTATTCTGTCGGACTTGAGGAATGGCCTCCAGCACCTTACTAGTTGCGTGTGGGCTCAGAGAGGCATGCGCATTGCATTTGAAGCTATTAAGTTAATCCATGAATGTATCCAGAAAAATAAGTTTATAAAAATCCAATGGATCCCCTGTCATGTTGGCCTTTATGGAAACGAGATGGTGGATAATTATGCAAAAGACGCTGTAATGGATGGTGTTGTACTAGTCTCCAAACCCTTTGCCAGTGAACTACTTCCTTTTATACAGAAAAAAAATAGAAGAAGTGTCTAGAAAAGTGGGAGTATCACTTTGGTGAACTCAAGGATGTTAAGCCTTTATGGAATCCATGATTTGACCGCGCCAATCTCTCTAGGGGACTGCTGTTTCAGCATTCAGACTGCGTTACGGACAAGTTTCAAAGACAAGGTCCGAACAGTCGTCGAGATTCGCGCTCCGATTACTCGTCGAGCTTCGCGCTCCGATTATTCGTCGAGCTTCGCGCTCCGATTATTCGTCGAGCTCCGCGCTTCGAACTATCGTGGAGCTCCGAGCTCCGAACTTTCGTCGAGCTTCGCGCTCCGAACAGCCGTCGTGCATCGCGCTCCGAACAGTCGTCGAGCTTCGCGCTCCGACAACACACCATAAAGCCCCTAAGCCATGATGGCGAACCCGCAAATATTGCGGCTCCGTTACCGAGGGGATAGTCGTCCCCTTGCGGCCCTACCCGGGTTATGAGATGACCAGCAGTGACAAGTTCCAACAAATAAATTTTATCATATGATGGGTATTAAACCCTCACCACTTTGTGAGGTACCCCTCTTATAGGAAGGGGGACCAAAGAGCAAGGTGGCGCTTTTGCGCAGGGGGCAAGGGGCGAGGATGGGAACCTTACCCCATTGCAATGTCCCAAAGTCGATGAGGTTGTCTTGTAGTGCGGGGCAAAACCATCTGTGGAGGTTGAGTTGGTCCCTTAGGGGCTGACTAGCCGTCGAGGTGCCCTGAAGATTTGTTGTTCCGGGGCACCTCACCAAGGGTGCACTGATGGCACTCGCGGTGGTTTTTGTGGGTATTCGGCACTATCATGTGCCGCGAGTCCAACTGGATCCCACCCAGGGCCGGTAAAGGTGCGTAAATGCGTTTCCCCGCGTCAACAAAAAGAAATAAAATAGCATACCCCCAGTAGATCACGAGGTCCTGATCCCTAGTTCGCATTCGCAGCTTGAATGAAACCTGTTATATGAAGTAGTGTTTTATTTAAATATCATGATGTAACTTGAATCATATTATTCATATTCTATTGTTGTTTTTTAATTGCTCTAAACACTTAATGATATGACAATAGCAATAAGTAATGTATACTACTGGTCTATTTAACAATCTTGGTAAATAAAATTCATTAATATTAAAAAATGAGGCCTTGAGGTAATGAGAGCTCTTTTAGAAAGGCAATGGAGAAGTGACCCGGCCCCCTTGGACAGGATAATAATAGTTTCCCTTAGTTATTCTTCATATATAATCTAGATGCACATCCCTAATGCATATCCCTAATGTCCTAATGTCTTTGTTATATAATAACCTATATGTACCTATATGTGATCTGTATAGGCCCACCTTGTTTTTATTTACTTTAAATATATTGTATATTATTTTATTTATTATGAGGTTGAGGAATGCAACAGACAGTATGCATAAGATGATAAAGGACAACATTTCTGGGGGTATTTATATTGACATTGTTAGTCACCTGTAAGCATGCTTGTTGGCTCTCTTACACTATAGAAAATACCTTATTTCCAGCTTAAGGTATTTTATGTGAGATGTATTTACAATAAAGAACTCCAAGCAATTCCTCTTATATATATTATAAATGTTGCGAGTTAAAACATAAGCCCATTTAATATCAGAATTTAAATAAAGAATTTTACTCCATTTTTGTAAGAAATTATTATGTTGTAGCTGGCTCGAATTATCTTTCGCACGGCTAATACTGATGTGAGAGGATGGTTATGCACTATGCTATCTCACCAAGAGACTCCGACTGTACATGCTGCCAAAAAAATCATACTGCCGATTTTTTTTATCCTGCCTAAAAATAGTGTTAGCCACTACAATAGAACTATTTTTATGGATGTTATCGCGGTTTATTTAATTATATAAATTTGCAACCATGCCCATGGGTGGACTCAAACTAAACTTAAGACACCAATAAAAATAGTGCTAGTTGCTTTGGGGGTTATCTTGTATTGAGTTTAAAAATTAGTTTGACCTGAAAAAAATAATGTATCACCGACATTGTTTACTAATTAACTGGCCCAGATACCTCGTGTTCACCGTTAAGTGTCTAAATGAGTTTGGTGTTAGTGTTAACATTAGAATTTCGAATTCTATTTGCCAATTGGATAATATGCCATCGCCCTATACGTTTAGTTCCATAAAACAACACCGTATATTCCACTAAGCTATTTGATTGTGTGCGTGTGATAGAGAGGACCCGTTTATCAGAGCGTGACAACCACTTGCGACAGCTGTTGGGTACGCTCCGAAGTTAAAAGTTATGCTGAAAACTAGTGCTATATTGTGTGGTACCATTTAATCGTGTATCTATTGTCGATTCCTCTAGAATAAGTATTTATTTAATTATTATAAGGGCAATGAGAACTCTTTTATAGTGTAAGGGGATATAAACTTCCACACAGTGGTGTAGATGCGTTCCTTCTTAGTCAATAGAAACTCAATAAATCAACGACGGCGCGAAACGCAGCAGCATAACAGTGTGTGGGCGAGAGGTATCTCCTCGGTCGTAACAGTCCAGTCCGGCTGCAGTGTGACATGGCACTGCCTTTTACTAAAAATATATTGCTGCATAGTAACCAAAGAGGCAGACAGGTAGGTAGTGACTTCCGCCGCCCATAGACATCTGCAAGACAAGGTAACTCTATTTGAAGTGAAAATGGACGGCGTAACGTGTTTTTTTTTCTCGGATGGACCTAGTACTGACGGCATTGCTGTTCCAGGTGCTAAGTAAAGTTCAGCGGTTGGGGATATGATAGGGGAACTTACCGCAGGTGGAGAGTTATGTAGGTACCGGACAGTTTTTGGGCCTATCCGGTAGTTATTAGGACCCTGAGATGACAGTCCTCCTTTTATCGTTATAAAGCATGTAAATTCGATTAACATTCATGATCGATTCTAGAATAAAATGATTCTCAAAATCGGAAAAATACAGATTGTGCCTTGGTTATTTTCATACACAACCGCAAGAATTCATTATGTGTCACTCGCCACTTCCTCTCCCTGCCGCCAATTCAATAAATAGCCGATAACGGTTTAGATAAGATAGGCGGTGTTAAGGGCAGACATTGTGATTGATCGCTCACTTAAATAATTTAGAGCTAGTGTTTTTACATAACTGCGTCAGAAGGAGGATAAAGATTTCAAGCGTGTGTGTGTTCCATATCATAGGCCTGGTTTTAACGTGTTTAAGGATGTCCTAAACTTGCGCGAATACAATAGATTACTTGTTAAATCTTCTTACATATAGAACAAAGTCCCCAAAAGCGGTCTGTCCGTATGTAATTGATTTTTACAAAATCTACTTAACGGATTTTCATACGGGTTTCATCCATGGATAGAGCGTTGCCCGAGGAAGGTTTTGGTGTACACTTTATTCACGGGCGTAGCCGGGGAGGATAGGTAGTAAGTCTTTACTTATCTACCGCTCTGTTAAATAAGTTTTTTTTTTTGAGAATGAGGTGTTGTTAGTCTTGATAACGTTTGCCCGTCTTTCGGACATCGAGATGTACCGTAATAGCTGGACTAGTTGATTTCTTTGCAGATGTTTTTTTTCTGGTTTGTGCATATTTAGCAACTGTAGGTAACTTACGGTTGTTCAATAAAACTTCACCCATTGATAAATACGTTATATACACGATCGTTATTAGTTACACTAATTTCGAACATTAATAAAACCACTTTAACTGATTTTACCGCGGCATATGTATTTTACGATCACGACGTTTAAGATGCTTTACAACAAACTCGGTCACGGGTGGACTGATGTGACAGACGCCCTGAGGTCATAAGTTAATAAATAAGAGAAAATTTAAGATGACCAGCTAGCTGAGTTCGTGACGTGACGGTTGATCCGCAAGTTACGCTATAGATCGCGAATTCGAATCCCGCCTAGGTCATATATATATTTATTTATTTCAATTTTACATATAACAAAACTTTAATAATTATAATGAGTAGATATTTACAATACCTATATATGTATTATATGTATTTCTATAATAATAATAATCGGGGTGGATGCGAGTAGCAGGAGATCGGTGATCTTGGCGTTCCTTGAAAGAGGCCTATGTCCAGCAGTGGACCGATGATGAATCCTAAATTTATATTTTTTGTATTAAATATTTTTGCGTTGTCTAGTTATTTTAACACAAGTCCTTACGGTACTTAGCACAGGGCTGGACTACGTGGTGTGATGATTCCACATATATTATTTCGACGACGGTCAGGCTCAGTTGGCCCGGCGGTTAGTCCGCGTGTTACGCCATAGGTCGCGGGTTCGAATCCCGCCTAGGTCTTGGATGATTATATATGTAGTATATGTATTTCTGTAATAAAAATCTTAAATATATAACATTTCTTAAATTTATAAGAATATTAAATATATTTCCATTGTCTAATACCTGTAACACAAGTCCTTACGGTACTTAGCACAGGACTGGGCTAACGTGGTGTAAGAAGTCCACAGATATTATTATTATTATTACTTAAAAATGGTTGTACGTCCACAAATAGTTTTCTCAACTGTATTAATGAGTTGCCATGCCCATTGTTCGTACCCTCGGTCCGCGTGTCCGATTCGCAGATGACCGTTATTTATGTTTTCAATATTTTAATACGTCTCTTTTCTTACAGGTGAAATCTTTTCCATCTATCCAAAATCCATATTCCCACATTCCATACACTGACTGCCTAATTATTAATTCCAACAAGTCATTCCGATGAAAATAATCGAATCCAGTGTCTTTACCAGTGATAACATATAATATGATGGATATTTTAGATGAATAATAAATTAGATTAATTTTAAATTGGATGAATAATAAATTAGATGATTTATAAGGTTAATGAATAGAGTATATAGTAGTTGTATGTTCGTCCCGTGTCCTTGTATCCTTCTCCTATGATGATTTGACAAGTCTACCACCATGAGCTCGTCCCCAGCAGTGGAGAATTCGACCCCGGCGGCACCGTCGTCGCCGGCACTTCGCCCACCGGAGTACCACTTCCACACGTCAACTCCCAACTACCAGAAGGTATGTAAATACCCACTGCGAGGATACAATTGATAGTTCCTAAGCTAGACCCGCATGGTCTACGGAGATAAACTCTTAAGGTTTGTCGTTTTAAGTGCCCTAGTGGTCCCTTCTGCGATGAAGACCGGTCCATGGCTGAGAGCCGGCTAGTCGCAGTCACTGTCCCTGATAAATTCCTTTTTATATCTATGCTAATCCATGCTAATAATCTATAATATCTATGCTAATCCATGCTAATAATATAAAACTGAAGAACACTTCCCGGTCATGATTCTCAGCATTATAGCTACCGCGATCGGGCTAATCGCGAACTTTCTCTGCCTTAAGTTTGGACTTAGACTGCCAACAATGGAAAAAATAGAAATTCCTGCGGTGGTATAGTTTTACGTTTTAAAAGGGAAAATAGCAACCCCAGATTAAAGTCAAGCTAGACAGTGTTTTAGGTAATACTGCTCCTGCATTGAGTACAATTCATACCCGGGTAACTGATTTTAAACGTGGGAGACAGAGCTGCAAAGACGCCAACAGGTCTGGCCGCCCAAATGAATTCACGAGTTTTCAAAAAATCATTTTGAATGACCGGCGCTTGAAGTTGCGGCAAATAGCAGATATGGTAAGCATTTCCTCTGAACGCGTTTTTAACACTTTACTCCAACATTTGCGAATGAAAAAGATTTGCGCGCGATGGGTGCCGCGTTTGCTCACTGTTAACAAAAAGCAACGTCGAGTGAACGATTCCTCGGAGTATTTGGCGCTGTTTAAGCATGACACTAACGACTTTTTGAGGCGTTATGTGACAGTAGATGAAACATGGATATGTCATTATACTTCTGAAACAAAAGAACAATCTAAGCAGTATACTGAGAGCGGAAAATCTGCGCCGAAGAAAGCAAAAAGATTTTTGTCTGCCGGCAAAGTGATGGCGACTGTTTTTTGGGATTATTTTAGTGAATTATTTGCAAAGAGGAAAAACAATAAGTGGAGAGTATTATGCAAGCTTGCTGCAAAAATTTTGTGAAGAAATCCGAAAGAAACGGTCTTATTTAGCCAAAAATAAAGCTTTATTCCACCACGACAACCCATCTGTGCAATCGTCAAGGGTTACAGTTGCCAAACTCCATGAATTTTCTCGAATTGTTACCGGATCCCCCCTATTCCCCAGATCTGGCCCCGTGTGACTTCCGTTTATTCCCGAATGTCAAGAAATGGTTCGGTTGCCGAAGATTTTCATCAAATGATGGTGTAACTGTCGCCGAGGACGAGTATCTTGAGGGGATAGAGAAAACATTTTATCAAACTGGTGTAACGGCATTGGAGAAGCGTTGGACTAAATGCATCGAGGTAGAAGGAAACGTTGAAAAATAAAATTGTTTTAAATTAAAATAGATTATTAAAGTTTTTCATTGTCGTTAAAAGCATTCTCATATCGGGATGCATCTCCCCCCTGATGGGAGTTCCCTTCGTCGCCAGGCAAGCACTTATAGTAATCCGATAAAGCTGTATTGGGCTTCTCTTCTCTTCCACAACGTTAGTTCAGGTCCTAAAAAAATGAAGAGTTTGTTTGTTGGAGAGTGCTAATCTCAGGAAATACTGACACAACTAACTAACTGGTGGAACTGTTATGGCTGCTGGTTAGTTTTAGCTTGAAGCTATTGCCGGTGATACGTAGACAGCCCTCTCCGATGGACATCAAAATTTTCGATATCCTGTTATTCACACACAACCCAATGTGTTTTACCTAAATTATGAGCACAATTTGATGATGATTTTCTAAAAATATTTTTGCTTTACAGAAGCAGCATCAGCCTTTGAACGTGGTGCTGGCAGCTACGGCGCCCTCCACCCCTCCCACATACGGTATGTGTCACTTGTTTGAAGTAGTTTTATGGTTGGACAAACTTATATGATTGGCCAAATTATATGATTACCTTGACAAATGATACAATAAAATATTCTCCGGGAATAGCTCTATCGATCGGTGAAAACGGGATGAAAATTCGTTCAATAGATTTTAAGAAAATCGATCGACACCCGGGGGTATAAATGTCGCAGCCGTATTGTTTATATCGCCGTATCACATTACGGCTAGCTATTTTGAAGGGACGTTTTTGAATTGATTGCTATTGCGGGACGTTCTTCAATATGGCGGCTGAAGTTTAGCCTTATTGAACATCTTGATTTTAGGTAGTGTTTGTGATCGATACAAGTATGAAATTAGACCAAGTGTATTGAGTGCATAAAATAGAGAGATTGAGAGAATAAAAGAAATAACCTAACCACGAAGGTTAAACCTTCGAGCCTATCTGGGCATAGCTTTTTTATTTCTCTGTATTCGACAACCGCCACCATTGTTGTTGTCATGTCAAGCAACGCCACGAGTGTTAAATTAGGAACTAAATTGTGTCAAAGAGGCGTATGTCGAGACACTTCAACGCAGTAAGGCCATCTTTATTGAATAACGTATAACGCCGAACACTTTCTGGCGGAGTTTCTCTCATTCGTATTCAATCGGGCTAACCGTTGCCCGCCACAAAACAAAACGGCCCTGTTTTTTTAATGGCTAGCCGTATTGAAAAGTGGCGATTAAGACGATTTGGCTACGACATAAACGGCGCCGACTTTCTCATAAAATGTCCTCAAGGTCTAACCAAAAACTCCAAGGTTAGGCACTCGCCCTGACTCTCAATAAACTTATATCATTGTCTCTATCTCTATTTCTTCCTGGTATTCAAACCTAAGACGTCTGGATGTTCACTTGTACGCCTTTACCATTATACCGTTGCGGTATCTGATATAGTTCAGGGTACTGAGGTTATCTCCCACCACACACACATATTATACAGCAAAGGAAACACTTGTACTGATAAGCTATAGTAATTTACGAGTATTTTTTATCGTACAGCGAAGGTTCACTTCGGGAATATGTTGTCGGTCGCTAGCTGTAAGTTAAGCAACGCGTACTGAGGTTGGCGTTCGGATCGGTTTAGTGTTTCAACCTAAAATGAGAGAAGTCTGTCAAAACAAATGAATATATTTTTATAGTATAGGGGTCTGAAGACTACTAGCGCCCACATACATACGCACAATAAGTATTAAATGCTTTCAAACTCACACACTTGATGTAATTGTAGCGTCGCAATAAAAATTAGAAAGAAATAATTAAATTGAAACAAAAAAATCATGCCGATTTCGTAAATAACATACAATGGACGGAAATGTTGAAAATTAACTAAATTAAATGTCAATGTAATTTTAAAAACTACACAATATTCTTGAATGCAATGTTATAGATGTGAACAGCAGCGCCCTGACGAGTGTTAAGTGTTTTCCTTTTATATTCGAGCACAGTTATATCACTTGTAAGTGTTCTTAAGTGAATTAGAATCCCGAATAAACTGTTTATCGTCTTGCAAAATGCGCGACGTTGAAGTGCCGAGAGCGGAGCACATACAGTGCAATATATGACTGACAACAATTTTTTTTATAGAATAGGGGTGCAAACGAGAAAACGGAGCCTTTTTATGACTACCGATACCCATGCACATCCACATAATTACTAAGCCGACGCCTTGCCCTCCTTTGGGCCACCGGCTACTCACAAACCGTACGAAACGCGACACTGAAGATGTCACTTTAAGGCGGTGTTCTGTGAGCGCGAGGTACCTCCCCGGTCGTGCCGGCCCAATTCAGTTGCATACGAGGATGTAGTGACATGCACTATGCATGGCACCACCTCCTCCTATGCACATCCATGGCACTACCCATTCTTAAAATTAACTACCAACTAAATACCTATCCGACAATTAACCACTATCTAACAACTTACTAACTAGCTGTCTAACAACTAACTCGTGACAGTGACCTATGGCGCTCTATGGGGGGACCTATATCTATGGGGGGACCTATATCTATGGGGGGACCTATATCTATGGGGGGACCTATATCTATGGGGGGACCTATATCTATGGGGGGACCTATATCGAGCACTGGTGGTTGTCCGGCTGATGATGATGATAAATAATTTGCTGGTTTAAAGCATACCATGGTACGTTAGTGTAGCACCTTGTACAATGCAATTCGCAATTGTATGCACAATGTACATTGCAACTGGCGTGCTGTGTACACAGTTGTCCGCTAAACATAACATTCTTTGTAACACCTAAGTAAGCACACTGCAAATGTGTGCTTTTGTTACAGTAGTAGCAGTGCCCCGCGGTTTCACGCGCATAACTCCGCATCTGTCGGTCGCAGCGAGATGCTACACAGACTATAGCTTAAATTGATAGATGAGCTATTTAAGAGTAAAACTTTCAAATCGCAGCAGTAGTTCCTGAAAATAGCGCGCTCGACCAAACAAACAAAGTCTTTCTTTGCCTTTAGAATATTCAGTGCAGGTGTATGGTTTAGTATGAGGTGGTGCCATGCTGAATTGGGTCGGCACAACCGGAGTGGTACCCCACGCTGTCATAGTTTGTGAATAGCCGTTGGCTCAGTGTTGGGGAAGATGAAAGGAGAGCAAAGCGTCTACATGCTTATGTGGATATGGACTTCTCGTTTGCCGGGGCCTACACTATATGTATAACAAAGATGTTCCATTACTGCATTATGGGTAGATTTGATACACAAGATTACAAATAGTTAGATACACAAATGCACACTGGCACGCGCATACACACACGCGCATACACATACGCGCATACACACACACGCGCATATACACACACGCCCATGCACATACACACACGCCCATGCACACACACACACATACATACACACTCACATACACAGATACACATACACACATATACACACACAAACACAATCGCACACGCACACACATCGCACACGAATACGCACATTTTACTACTTTAGAAGCGAATATCTCCCAAATTGTTTGCACGATCAAATACTTTTTAGTAACCTACATACCATTTAATACGACCCTATACGTTGAGAGACACGGGTATTGCCTGTCACAAAAAAAACATCGCTCGATTACAGGTATAGCACTACCCTGAATAATTTTATTTTTCATAATTGTATTTACTTATTTTTCAAAATAATTATTTCTAAGTAATAAAATAATATTTTTAATATGCACGAAAAAACCTGTATAAATTAACACACAGAGATAGAGATAGAGAGAGAGAGAGAGAGAAGCAAGAGAGAAGGAAACAGGGAGAGAATTTAAACTTCTTTTGGCGCGTTCGGAAGAAAACTATACGAGTAAATTTTTACGATGCTCGCGCACGCCGCCACGAGATACCACGACGACATCCCGAAGTAGTAACATCCTGAAGTAGTAACTGTAGCTAGTAAACATTTTAGCTATGATCTTGTTAAAATGGAAATACTCGTCTAGACTATTACAAATTTCTAGACATTTTACATGTGCACAGTTGTAAGGATATATACTTTCATTGTCGCGATAGAATCGAGTACGAGCCGAAATTGACCGGTCGATCACGTTAGGACTAAGCTGCGTCTTGAGTTATAACATGTGGTGGAAACTGTATCTAATATCATTGTGGTCTTCATGCAATAAGCGTACAGTCTGTGACGATTTATGACGATTTTAATTCTATAAAATTCTATAAGCGGAGTCACGTCTCGATAAAGAACTGTTAAATGTCCAGTCACTATTTTACATACATCTATTCAATGATGATATCTCCACGTCCACAATCATGAACCAACTTAAAATAGTACAAGAAACAAACAATGGAATGAATACAGCTTTTTTTAATGGTTAGTAAAATATTAGGGAACGAAGTCTTATCTGGGTAGTTGTCTGAGACTCCCAGCTGCAACCTGGATGGTCTTTTCTTTATCTTAGTGTAAATGCAATCATCAGCCAAATTGTTCTTCAATCCTCAAAACCAATAGTGGAAGATTATGGCCACATCATATCTTCATATTATATCCAGCTCAAAAAGAAAAAAGTAAAGGAAAAGCTCTGAAAAGGAACACACAACCAATAAGATCTCGTCCCATTCTCTTGACCAACTAAATGCCAGCCAACTAAAATCAGGCAATACATATGCTTTGTTACAATAAAATAAAATTTAACACCCAAGTTTCACATGTCATATATACTATTCAAACTGACACATTAATGATACGGTCTATCAAAGTAATAGCCATTAAGATCATGTAAATACTACTATCAAAATGCACACCTAAGAGAATTAAGAGATTAATAAAGATTTTTCGAAACAGTATGAAATATGGCGTCGGCAAGAAATCGTGAACTCACCCTTTTACATAATTAATAATTCCTGGCAGGAAGATATAGGTTCCCGGGCGGAACTGATAAAACTATTTAATTATCATTTGGGGATGGCAGATAGCGTCCGCCAACCCCAATCATTCCGTCCTCCACAATGAAGAAAGGAAAAAGTATGACACTTCTTCAGCACAGAGCACATCTTTAGCCTTACAGTCAAATATGACAGATATACTTTCACATAAAATGTTTAAGTCGCAAAAACATTATTGCTACAAGTCCTACAAACATGTATTTTTTTATATAATTAATGATTTCGTTTTGATTCTATAAATCCGCCTTTGGCCTATACATTATTTTTCATAAGTTTATTGTATATACAGTCATAGGCCAGTTGAAGAATTAATTTCTTACCTTACCTAGATGGAACAAAAAAAAATAGTGTATTTATAGCAGCAGCTGCTATTGTGTGCTTTATTATTTGAAAATGAAAAACATTATGTAAACGATCTATACCAGATTAATAGAAAATTTGGAAATGACTAACGTAAGGTAACGTTGTGTAAGTAAGAAAAAGTAATCGCCCCCGGGTGGGCTCGAACCACCAACCTTTCGGTTAACAGCCGAACGCGCTAGCCAATTGCGCCACGGAGGCATCTGCCGAGGTGTTGAAATATAGGTTATAGTGTCGTCATAATGCCAAAAGGTCTTGTCCAAAAAGAAACTTTTCTTTAATCGACTTACCAATTAATACTTTGTACTGATTAGTATCAAGCAACGATTAGATACAAGTTTGTTACCTGTAGTATAGTTGGTTTACCAGCCAACGTAATTATATATTAATATGTGGAGAAAAAATATCCCATTCCTTTTTTTTAAGGAATTGCGCGAATGGATGCTTAAACCTATGTGAATAAAAAACACAAGTTGTGACATAGTCAAGCATATGTGGACAACATTTAGTTTTCTATAACTCTACACTGATATTATAAATAGGAAATATTTGGTTGTTTGTTTAATTCTATGGATTGTATAGGCTCCGAAACTACTGGACCGATCAGAAAACATCTTTTTCTATTACAATCCTACATTATTTCTGATGAACGCACACTATATAACATTTTCTAAAACGTGTTGCTCACTATGAAACTTCGATAGTGCAACCAAAGTTGTCAAAAAAATATCAAAGTAAGTCCTTATTTCGCTCCAGAAATTATTGACAACTGTGTTCTGACAGACGTTGTTCATAAATTTAATTTGTTGTCATTACCATGGCACCGAATCATCATTACCATGAGCTTATATTTTACTGGCTGACCAAGCAAACGTACATAGATCACCTAGGGGTATCAAAGATAGATCGCTTAAGACCTACTGGATATGTATATAAAATTTGGTAAAGATCAGTAAGGCCGTTTCGGAGGTGTAAGGTAACTAACAAACATTGTGACATAAAATTTTATATATAATATACTTTTGTAAATCAATGAATTTATTATTGTATATAGGTAGGCGAGGGGACGAAACCATCCTCACCATGTTTCAAGGCTTGTCGTGGTGGTGGGGCTCAAGCCAATGGAACCGAAGCAGATGTTTTTTACCCGTCTCTTATAAAAAAGGGGGCAAAAGTGTAACAGAAGAAGGCGATTTTTCTCACGGGGCTAGGGGCGCGGATGGGAACCTAACCGCATTGCACTGTCCCAAAGTTGATGGGGTTGTCGTGTAGTGCGGGACATCCCCATCTGTGGGGGTGAAGTCGGTCTCTTAGTCAGCCCCTGACTAGCCGTCCAGGTGCCCTGATGATTTGTTGTTCCGGGACACCTCACCAAAAGCGGCACTGATGGCACACGCGGTGGTTTTTGTGGGTATTCGGCATTATCTTGTGCTGCGGGACCCACACACCACTGGACCCCACCCAGGGCCAGTGAAGGCGCGTAAATGTGTTTCCCCGCGTAAACAAAAAATAGGGGACGAAACAATATAAATAGCGGGGTCGAATTTGAGAGCTTTAATGACCGCACGGGAAGTCTGATTCGCTCTGGCGGACATCGAAAGATACTAGTCTTCTCCATCAGGTCAATAATCATGATGATGGCAAAGTTATTTGACGACCACTATCTCAATGTCATCCCTGTGACTTAATGGAATGGAAATGATAGGTAACCAACCTTCAGAATTATTGATAGCCTCACAATGCTTTTTATACCTAGAGACGCGTGAAAGCTGCAATATTGGGCACATTTCTGATAAGACGCACTGCAGATGAATTGGGCCAGCACGATCGGTGTACCGCTCGGCCACGTGACGCCAGCGTAAAGTGACATCTTCGGTGCCGCGTTTCGAGTGGTTTGTGAGTAGCCGGTGGCCCATAGCAGGAAAGATGGAAAAGAGGGCTGCGCATTGTTATAGTAATGATGCGGATGGTCATAGGCGTCGGTAGTCGTAAAGTTTCCGATAGCTATTTTTTTAGCTTTTATATTATAAAAAATCTGGTCGTTTGCTCTTGAATATCCGTACTAATATTAAAATGCGAAAGTAAATGTTTATCTGTCTATGACGTCATCACCAAGCTGTTGAACCGATTGTGATGAAATTTTATACAGAGGTACCTGGAGGTTTGCACGTGAACATGGGCTAAGAGTAGCCCATGTTCACGTGTTCTCCCGTGTTTTCATCTTTTCCAAGAATTTCATTGTTCTACGAAACGGTAGCTGAGACTGATCTTTATGAACCGTGACATTGCGTGCGCTGATACAGGCGCCTATTGTCCATGTGAACATAGTTAGCGTTATAGTAGCGGAGCGTAGTTATAATTTGCTCTGCAATTTTACCCAGCTGTAACGGCTGTTGTGCGTATCCTTGCGCAAATGTTGTGAGACAAATGTACAATTTGCAGGTGAACCCACATTGACCCCGCCCCCGCGCTCCCCCGGCGCCTCGGTCGCCACCCCGGCCTCCGGCGACAGCAGGGCGCATCCGCCGGACGGCACCTCGTCGGATAAGGTCAGTTTTGACATCTACAGGACGCTACTGCGACTGGAGGTGCTCGAGTGCCGAGAGAAACGTAATCATGGGAAATACTCATCTAAAAATGTTTTACTTCCAGACACAATTCAGAAGTAAATACGAAATTACCTCAATATTTTTTTATATTTTTATAAATCAATGAATTTATGCCGTATTTCTTGAAATATCCGTGCGAAGCTGGAACGGATTGCTTATTTACTATAAATTGGTTTTAAAATTAGCCTAATATCTACAGAACTTTGTATCAATTGAATTTTGTTATATTTAATAAGCATCAAACTTATGTTTAGATTAAGTAATATAATTTTACATTACGTGTCGTCGCCTCCGTGGCGCAATTGGCTAGCGCGTTCGGCTGTTAACCGAAAGGTTGGTGGTTCGAGCCCACCCGGGGGCGTATTTTTTTGTGTGTGAATCATTAGACAACGTTTGTGCTTAAGTTGTTGATGACACCGATTCTCTATTCATTATTACTACGACACCGCATTTGTATGAAAATATATCAAAGACGTAGACTGAATTTATCATAATATAAATGTTCCGTCTATATCAGAAAACTTACAAGTTTGTATGTGTCTTCCTGTCACGCAAAAATGCCTAAAAATATGTCGGAAAAGTAACCGTCCTCTTCGGATCAGAGCAAGTTGAAAGTAGGTAGGCTCAAAGAGAACTCCATATTAATTAATTTGTGTCTATAGACATAATTTCATTTTAGTAATTTCTGAGAATATAACAAACCTATATATAAACTTCTATTAGGTATATATTTAAATAAAAAAAGCTATCGGAAAAATAATTTTCCTAGGGGACACCCGGGTTTGAACCGGGGACCTCTCGATCTGCAGTCGAATGCTCTACCACTGAGCTATATCCCCGATGACAAGTATGTTGAAGTGTTTGTACACAACTGAATGAGTGTGAAACCAAATGTCTACGTACGCGAGTTTAGAACATTGCTTTTATAACATTTTAGTGACCTTTTGATGTTAACGAGCCTTTTTATGTTTTTACTCATGTTCGTACAACGTATCGCTTTGATTATTTTATAGTCAGTGGTTCTCAAACGATGACTAATTTACTCTAATACGCCAATTAGCCAGGCTATCAGTTTCAAAGTGTGTTAAACAAAAATTATTAAGTACACTTGATTATTTACAAAGCTTGTGAGTTTGTATGTCCTTTTACGCATGGACATGACGCAGGAAACACTGGAGACTTTTTAGCTTTTGTTTAAATTTTCAATTCTCGATGTGGTATTGCAGCATTGCAACCTAGGGAGGCACCACTTGCTCACATAACATCGCGAGTGGTAGTGGACTATTGGAGTGGACGAGGGAATTATTATGTTCGTCGGCAGTCATTAAAAGGCTCCGATTGCTCGTTAGTCGCCATTATAAAAATAAAATGCTTCGTAATAAAAATATTTTATACCAATCGAATATGGATGTCTAATTAATTATAGTTTTTATAATTATATAAATACTAAAATCAGCTGAATATATTTAAAAAACTATAAAACATTTCCGTTTTCAGTCATCGGAAACAGCAGTGGGCACCTCCAGGACGCCGAGTACCCAGCTGTCCAGAAAGGAGAGCTACAAGGCGCAGCGCCAGAACTACCGCAAGGAGAAGAAGAGGGCAGCTACCGCGTTGTTGCACTCCATAGAGGATCCCTCCGTCGTGGTGCTCGCCGACTGGCTCAAGGTGAGGCACGGCAGGCTGTGGACTGCGTGGTCCAGTGGTAGTGCGAGTCCCAACGAGGACCAAACAGTTTCTAATAACAGTCCCAAGTAGGGATGTCGGCGGTGTTACCCCGGTGCCTCGGAAAGCACGTTGAGCCGTCGATTCTGAGCCTAATTTCTCTTATGGCGTGTCGAACTTCGGTCCCATCGGGATAGAGGAAAAAGGGAATAAAGCACTATGTGCACACATACTTGGGTCACATTTAACAGTAAATTTATGTAATGTCCTATGAATGCGTCCCATTGCACGCTTCGGATAATTTGAAGATATTTTTTATTACATTTAGTTGTAATATTATTTTTTTATAATATAACTGATGATAATGTTTAACTTTTTTATACATTTCTACTCGTAATTATTATATTTGTGCTGGATTATTTTTATTCAACTATGAAATATAATGTGCGACATGGAAAATGAACTATCGGCCATATCATCTTTAGCAAAAATAGGCAGTAAGAAGAGTTTATTTTAATTTAAATTACTGTTAATTTAAAGTTACTAATTTGTGACTCCAGGTGCGGGGCTCGCTAAAATCTTGGACGAAGTTATGGTGTGTGCTGAAGCCTGGTTTGCTTCTGCTGTACAAGAGTCCTAAAGCCAAGGTCAGTTAGTCATAATATAATATATAATATAGCATATAAATACTAATGCTATAAAGAGGAAACATTTGATTGTTTGTTTAATTATTTGCATTGAATAGCCTCCGAAACCAATGGACCTATTTGAAAAAAATCTAATTACCATTTGTATGCCGCATTATCTGTGATGAACATAAGTGATATAGCATTTTAGATCATTAAGAAGACGTCGGTAATGTAACCGAAGGTGCGAAAAAATATCAAAAGTAAATCCTCGTATAGCGCCAGAAACTATTGTAGCTGTCCCGGCAGACATTGTTCTGTCAGAAATTGTATAGGTGGTTTTAGTAGCGTGTGATGTCCACGTGGCCGATATAGATTATATTTGGTTGTATTTTTGTAAACCAATGAATTTGTGCCATATTTTAGGAATATGAGTGTATATGTTAAACAATGTTGGTCACCTTACAGAGGAGCCACTGGGTGGGCACCGTCCTGCTGACCTCCTGCCAGGTGATAGAGAGGCCGAGCAAGAAGGACGGCTTCTGCTTCAAGCTGTACCACCCTCTGGAGCAGAGCATCTGGGCGCCCCGGGGACCGCACAACGAGACTATCGGTGATAGGCTTCATACCTTTTCACAGCCTACAATTTTTGGTCTGTCTGATGGTCATAAGGCGTAACATTCGGCTGGATATATTTTAAGAGCAGGTATTTAAGCCGTGGCAGTCAAGAAGGGCCTAATGCAGCTTCATCAGTTCACCAAGACTTCCTGATGAGACTAGGTTCGGGATTGCAAGGTAGACCGGTCCGGCTACGTAGGCTTAGTAAATAAAGCACATAGAATTTAACATGGCTCGCCTCAGCTGGTCTTATCTATGTTTGTCCTGTATTTTGGCAACTATCGACCCCCATAGACATTCACACAACCTGTTTATTCAAACGCACGGCCCCCTTTTACTCAATATGGCAATAAACCATTGGACATACAAACGGGATAAAGCGCGATGCGATAGCCTTCCACAATACATTAGGTTGCATAGCGCGAGACAAGAGACTAGTCGGAGCCTTTCGGTACACCGATCGACCACCGGATACAATGCAGCAATGACACTTGTTTTCGGCGACCTTCTGGCGCAGGGCCACAGCTCAAAACCAACCATGTTGCACTAGAGGTTGCGGTTTCGAATCCCGCCCAACTTATAGATGTTTATCTATGTATTATATGTATTTATTTATGCCCACTGGGGGGAGGGGACGAGCGAAGGAGGGTAACGCCTCAGTGTAGTAATTATGGGGATGTTAATGGGCGTCGGTAGTAAAAAGACACCGATTTCTCGTTTGTCCCCCTATTCTATAAAAAAAAAACTGTTAGGAAAATCTTAAATACATTACATTACATAAATTTATACCAAATATTAAATATATCTGTCATCTAGTACCTTCTGTTACAGTAGCCTTTGCGGTACAACAGATATATTCATATTTATACACCTGCAGTATCTATTTACGTGAAATTTATACACATGTATACGTAGTACGTGGTGGCGGCATGTTGAATTACAGCTGCTCTGGGCCGGTACAACGGGGGCAGGTATCCATCGCTCACATGATGCCGTTGGGATACCGATCTTCGGTGCAGTCTTTCGTGCGACTTGTGAGTAGCGCGGCAGAGCAGCGGCATCGTAATTGTGCGCATGTTAATGTACAGCGGCAGTTGTAAAAAGGCTTCGATTGCCTGTTTGCATAATATAATATTATATAATATATTAATAAAATTAAAAAAAATAATTATTTATCGTAATGAGTACAACCTGCTTTGGCCTACTTGGAAGTCGCTTAATCGACTTGGGACAGAAGTAGGCCGCTGTAAGCAAAATATGCTACGTTAGGGCCAAACACCTTCTTCGGGAGAGCAATGCAAATGTGTGGCTCCGACACAGGACATGAGCCATCTACTCCATTGTCCGCTGTGCCCAACTTCCTGCATCTTGGACGATCTCTTTGCGGCTAACGATGCCGCTGCTGTTGTGGGACAGTTCTGGCAGGATAAAATTTAGGCTGAATCACTGATCCGAAAAGAAGAAGAAGATCATAATGAGTAACATTCGTGTAAATTTATGACATCAATTCACGATAAATTATAATGTAATGTTCTCAGGAGCCGTGGTGCAGCCGCTGCCCACCGCGCACCTGATCTTCCGCGCGCCGTCGCAGGCGGCCGGCCACTGCTGGCTCGACAGTCTCGAGCTCGCGCTGCGATGTAGCAATGCTATGCTAAGGTGAGTGAGAGAGGATGATAATTTTTTTATAGCATTCTGCTGAATCTCTCTAGCTGTAGCTCTCTAGCTCTCTAGCTGAATCGGTAAACGTTGCTTTGCATTATAAATTATTTGTAGGTAGTTTATAGTGTGTGTGAGCGTGCGTGCGTGCGTGCGTGCGTGCGTGCGTGCGTGCGTGCGTGCGTGCGTGCGTGCGTGCGTGCGTGCGTGCGTGCTTGCGTGAAGGGTGAACAACCCTTAGCACGTAGGACATAAAATCTGATATAAATCAATAAATCGTTTCGGAGGAGTAACGCAAGTAACATTTTGGCACGAGAATTTATATAAATGTTTTTAGAATAGGGTCAGACGAGGAATCGGAGCCCTTTTACGACTACCGACGCGTATGAACATCCACGTAATTACTATGCCGATGCGTTCGCTCTTCCGCCCAATGGGCCATCAGCTACTCACAAACCGCACGAAACGCGACGGCATAGACAATTTTTGAGGTGGTTATAGGTTGTCAAGACCCCTCTGCATTTCCCCCTTCAAGGTATCCCTCCCCTGTCGTAACGGCCCCATTCGGCTGCAATGCAGCATGGCACTAATTTTAACTCATACAAACGGCAGTATTTAAAAAAATTATGGAGTCTCACTTAGGACCGGTTTCACAAGTATCAATTACATTCATCATTAATCATAAGTATCAAATACATTAATTAGTTTTGCCAACATCATATAAATTAATTAGCCAATCAAATAAATTAATTAGCCTTGCCAACATAAGTATCAAGTAAATAAATTACTCTTGCCAACATCAGTAACAAATTAATTAATTAATCTTGTCAACATAAGTATCAAATAAATAAATTATTCTTGCCAATATAAGTATCCAATAAATTAATTACTCTTGCCAACATAAGTATTAAATGAATTACTCTTGTCAACATAACTATCAAATAAATTAATTAGTGTTGCCATGATTATAATATAAAAAAACAACAGTCGTTGATCCTTGCGTTCTATAGACCGTTTGGAATGCCAACATCTTGTAGGTGAATGTGCGAATTCTTGTTAAGTCATTTTTAGAAATTATAAATGTTAAGAAAGTATAAAAAAAGTTTAAAAAAATAGAGCTAAAATTTGAGTAAAAAATGGTTCAAATTATTTTTTAAATGACTTTATAACAAAGATCTAACGCAAAAACTACAACGTTGACACTACGTCAATTTTATGTAGGCGCCAAATTTTGGTAAGAATTAATAATCGATGGTGGAACCGAAAAAAAGTTAATACAAGCATTTATGTGATACTCAGAGCTATGTATCAACTATCTAATGGTCACTATAGTAGTAACTAGAAAAACCGGCCCAAGTGCAGTCAGTGGCGAAGTGGCCAGCGTCGCGCATGCTTGAGTAGTGGCCCATTGGGGAGAGATGGGGAGAAAGAGTGCAATGTAGATTATTAACAGTGCGGCTGTTAATAGGCACTCTTTCGGTGGAACATTCGAGGGATGGCGAGTAGCCAGCGATGATGTTCAATCTAATTACGGGGAGATAATAAATTACACAAACAATGATATCGTAATGTAAGAAAGATATGTATGTGCAGATGTTCCCGGTCGCGACCCGAGCAGACTGTAGAAGCGGACGCGCAGGCGCAGACCAACATCTCGCATGAGGAGCTGGAGAAACACTTCAATGAGCACGGTAACTTCACTGACGCGTGATCGATATGGAGAGACGTGCTGTCTCACCGTAATTCATACACTATACTCTGGGACTTGAGTGTAGTAACGTCACTACCAGCTCAGCCGGCCCGCAGATTGCGACCAATCAAAGCAAAGCTATTTCTACTGGACCGCTCTGGAGTGAGCCGTTCTCACGACAGGGCTCTCCCGTCTCCGTGTCTACGTGTCCATAGATATAATCCAAAATTCCGGTCCTAAGGATCGGTCCCAGTGACCACCATATATTAATGGGGTGCGAACTGACCTCCGCCGTCAGGGGACAAACAGTCCCGATAGGCCCCCTCTTCTCAATTGCGGGGTATAAGAAGAACACGTCGTCGTCGTCGAAGCTAATTCCAATTAATAAAATTATTCCTATTTTGTTCCGTTCGCTGTCCGCAACTCTGAATTCTTTATAATGTTAAATAACGCACACTTACGTATACGAACGCATACTAGTGTACGTGCGAAGTGAGATGGTATTTATATCGTAAACAACTTCCCTTTGATAAGCGACGAACGACCACGCAGCGAGACAGTCTTCGCTCTCACTACTTTCGAAATTATGCAATAATAATCAAATAATGTTAACTATTTGCACTTAAATGCACTGTAAATTTTTAAAGTTTACATTTTGCATTGGGCGAGACAGACAGACCTTTTTTCTCGCATTTGTATGTTATTAATATTAAACATCCATCCTGTAAGATGGTCGCTCTCGTCTCGCACATAACGGGGTAGATTTTATTCAGTGCATACATGTGATGTAGAAAGACGTTCTCTCTTGAGTCGCATAGCACGTGCACACGGTGGCAACTACGCCGATGTCACGTGGTGTTAGAGACTTGTCTAAATACCAATAATATGTGGATTGTTTTCGTATTAATTTACTGGAACGAATAGTGTTGCGAGCACTGCGGTGCCTGTGGAAGGTAAGTATCGAACATGGTTTGTCCTATTTTAGATTTTAAGTGGGCTTTAAGGACTTGTGTACGAGTTTCCTTGAATATTCTCTCTTTCCAAAGATTTAAAAGCAATATTAGAAGTTACTCGTATGGAAATGACATACGTCGATTCGTCATCCGAAACAGTAGTTATGTATTTCAGTGAAAACGCAAATTGTACAATGTATTGAGGTACCTTGTATACTATCACTATCCGCGTCACCGCAAAATAAACGGCATTTTGCGTGTAGTTACTGCGTTCTCGATCGTCTGACTCACTAGTGTGGGGTGGCGGACCGTCCCCCATTTTCGGTCCCAAAAATAATCAATACAGGGTACACCCATAAACCCCCTTCTGCGGGAAAAGAGGGGGTCTGTCCCCCTATCGTCTCCCTAAACGAGAAGACACAAAAGTCTTCGCTAGTCCGATGAACTGTAGAGGCGGGAGCAATAGCGCCATCAACCAATCGATCCAAAAAAAAAGAAAAAAACCTTGTATGTGTATGTGTTTTATATTTTCTAAATTTTTGTATTTTTTTCTTCCTATCCGCCTTGCACATGTATGCTAATTTTTTGTGGACATTTGAATGATATGCTGTAGATCGAGCGTTTAAATCAGTGCCACCTAGTGTGTCTCCCATTCCGCTATTTTCCGTGCTAGACTACTCACCAGGTAGTACGAAATCATTTGCAAAAAAAAAACCTTGCGATAAAGTGGAAGAGAGATTGTGCAAAAGCCTAGCAGCGAGTCCCTTCAAAGTTGACTTTAATAAACACATTCTAAAGTACTTTGAATTGCCGAAACTCGGTGAAAAGAGCGACAAATACGACAAGCCTTCTGTCGACCTTACCAAAGATATCATAGAGTTTGCCAAAAGAAGAAGCTCGACACCTTCCGTCCAATCGAGAAAGGCGCAAAAATATCGAGATTCGGGCGTTAAAACAGATCCAGAGAACGACGTTTCAATGCTCAATACGTTTAGCCGCAGTGAAAATTCCGAAGTGATCTTCAGCTCCCCCGAAAATTTTATCATAACGAAAACAGCGCCATCTGTTGAGACATTCCATGACGGTGTCGATAAAGACGAAAAAGCGCCATCTGTCGAGAGCACCACGACAAGTGACGATGAAACCGAGCTCAGGTTTGTGATAAGCGTTGTAAATGTGACCAGACCGCTGTCAAAAGGTGTAACTTTTAGTAAAGGCCTGCTTCACATGTCACTATTATAGGGGCAATTAGCCAGACAATCCTTAATTCTGAATTATCACAAAAAGATTCACATAATTTTTAACTGAATGTTGAAATTTATTTGCCAAATTAATACCTAGTAGGTTAACTGTAACTTTAATAGCAACTTTACGGACCTGTGTCAATAAAATTATGTTACTTCAGGAATTCTTCAGTGTACAACGGGAAGTATTCGCTGATAGATTATGACAAACTACCCTCGGTTAGTTTCGAGGCGGTCGAAACTGAACGTCGAGTGGGTAGGCTCACATCACAGAATGTGTACATCGCGGGGAAGATTGTGAGGAGCGGTAAGGGCAGGTGTACGCTACATGTAAAAATCCATACAATGTTATAGCGCAGTTCTTTTAGGTGTAGTATTGCTAGTAAAATCAGTGGCGCCCACATTATATTTGGCCATTGTCTAATACAAGGAGTCCGTAACCTTTTAGCGCAAGTTGCCAAAACAAATGCAAAAACACATTTTACAGTGCGTACGTTACGATTTCTAAAAGGATTATGGCACGCAATTAAGGATACCGATAGCAACTAGAGAGACTAGAGATACCGCAACGAGCCTCGCGATACCGCTGATTTATCATATAATTATGAAATTCTCACGTTTTGACCGGTTTTCCAGTCACTTTCTATATATATTTTTAGAATTTTTCAAATCTCTGACGGGAAGGGTGTTCTTTCCCTTTCTTTTATGAACACTTCATTTTTTTCTAAAAAATAAAAATGTTTTTGTTACATAAGGATTAGTTTTCATTTATGACTTGCACCGATAAATGATGACGATGATACATGACACCTGAAAGTAATCAAATGCTTATCTACTCTATAAAATTTAATTGTTGGACTTTTTTTATTCAAACATATTCTCAATCAAATCAAATACAAGATGAAGATATTATGCGTATTCATATCACAGCTCTTTAATGAGCACTTATTCCAATCATTACATTTTGATTGCCTTATTAGTGGTAAGATTGTTAAGTCATAGACTGTAAGTCTGTGTCGGACCAAGCCTCGTATTGAGATTGAACTACATCAAGCATGTACAACCACCGTCGTGAGATCCCGTGTTCGAGTGGGTGTTCGAAAGCAGGAAGTGGCCGTTGTCACACTCCTGTGCCTCGGAGAGCATGTTAAGCCGTCGTATTTCTCCTCTCATTGAAATGACCTGACATGCCATCGAAAAAAAGTAGGAATAGACAATAATTTCTGAGGTTTACGTGAATGTTACTTGATATGGGGCAAGACCAACACATAACACATTATAATAAAAGTACTTTAACAGATTTTATCGTTGTTTAGTAAATATTTTACGATCCCAGAGAGTAGCGTATTGCGCACTTTGTCTAAAACAAAATCTATTTAAAGAATAACTATTATGTGAAATTATTTCTATTGCGGTTTTCATCAAAGCCATTGCAATATTGCAATTCACTGTTATCAAGTTGTGCTGTACGGTAACATGTGCTATTTCAGGCAACACGTGACATTTAGTGACACTAATATATACTCAAACCCTCAATAAAACGACCATTATAAGCAATATTATGTCGAATCTAACAAATAAAAAAATTAGAAGTGTTCCGGCACTCTTGGTGACACAAAAAGTAGCAAGGATGGGTAAAGTCCATAATCATTCGTATGCGTCCTTATTCCATCTGTGGGAACCTCCGATCTTCATTTTCACACTCATATATATTCATCCGGTCAACTGTTTAGGGTTTAGCTTTTAAATGTTTATACTTGAAACAAATGTTTATAGTGTTGGTCTTGTATGGGCATAGTAATTGTGTCGATGTTCTTGCGCGTCGGTAGTCGTAAAAAGGCTCCATAAAAAAATGATAAAAACTATTTTCATCTTGAAAAAATGACATGGTTCCTTCGGGAAGAGAATTCCGCTGACGAAACCACGCGCACGGCTAGTATTACACACATACATACATAAATACTTCTTATCATTACTTATTACAATTGTTATTGTGTTATTACTAAAAAAAAACGTTACTTTTGACAATGTACGTTTAGAGAAGGTGGCGTCATCATGTGTATGAGTCAAATATGTGAATTATGTGTCTCCGAAAAGTATATGACCTGGCTTAGAAAGTTTAATGGTTTACACATCGTAAATATATAAATGAAAGAAAACTACAACTTACATAATTGCTATTTGTCGTAGATATATTGTGTGGTACATCCATAGATTTTTGTTTTACCTACTGACAATAATTGTATCAATATCAATTTGTTTTTGTGGTGCTAACAAGCAGTAGGAAGCAAAAAACGCCCATCAACATATACATAGAGGTTATGCAAACACGTTGCCCTTCTTCAACACAATCCCGAATGGGCAACCGCGCACCTTTCACCCATGACATGCATCAAACACCATCGCTTTACTATGTGAGCGTGGGTGACATACTGTGCCTCTCTTCACTCTTCTCTCACTGCCTCGTGGTCCAACTACAGGCTTGACATTGAACATACAAAAAGTGTTTTATAAGTAATAACAGTCCGGAGTCCGGAGTCAGGAAATTGTTCGTTTTAAAGCCATCGGTCCTATGCTTAGTTCTCTCCGGTCCTGTCGGATTGGGGTCGCATCGGAATGAGGGTATAGAGGTTGGCCCATTGGGGGGGGGGGCTGTGTGAAAAGGAGGGCCACGCATAGGCATAATTATGCTGATGTTCACGGGCGTCGGTAGTCGCTTCGATTTCTTGTTTGTCCCCCCTACTCTGTACAGATGGCTGCTGTAGATGTAAGGCATACTTAGTCTGGCAAAAAATGTTTACATCTTCAACACGCACAAAATCTCTGCTTACACATATAACAATGTCGAGCGTTACAGCCGTCCTTGAGCACCCCGCACATGAGACGCCAGCTATCTGCTACGTACGTGACGAACTGCTCATTAAGCACCTACGTCCTACGGGCTACACATACAAACAAAACACTATCGCTACACTTATCAGTATTTTAATGCACTCACTCATCGGCGGTCGTGTGTAAACCGTTTCGGATATGTTAAGTGTGTGATACGAAATTGTGTGTGGCGGTGAAATGTTTGTGAGAATGTGTGAATTAAACGGTTTTGTTATTATAATAAATAAATAAATAACTGAAGTAGTGATTAGAAATTTCTTGAATAAAACTAGTAGACCTGAGACGAGAATTAGGGATTACATTTTTTTAAAATTAGAAATTAAAGTCTGAAGTAATTGTGAATGGTTCCTGGTTATTTAACAATACATCATATGAGATTTCGATCAGTGGTCACAAAATTTGTAACAAAAACAATGTTTATCTTTTGAATGCGTACTAGTCCATGGATAGTCATTTAGCGATCTAAATCCAGTCCGTCTGACAATGGTCCCGGCAGCTTCTTTTCATGCTTGTTATGTATGTTTCTCTTTTCCATGCTATAGGCTAAAAGCGTATAGCAGGGAAAAGATGCCTTAGCACTTCATGGAATTTAATGTATGAGTTTGATATCTCGAGTGACAATGGATACTTTTTTTTATAGAAAAGGTGGCAAATGAACAATCGGAGCCTTTTTTACGACTACCGACGCCCATATGTTCATGGGTCCACATAGTCATTATGCCGATGCGTTGTACTCCTTTTCCCCCAATGGACCACCAGCTACTCACAAACCGCAAGAATCGCGACACTGAAGATGTCACTTTACGGCGGTATTATGTGTGCGATAGGTGGTAGTGCCGGCCAAAACCCGCTGCAATGCAGCATGGCTCTACCTGTTGCAAAAAAAATAAATTACATTAAAATATATTTAAAAAATTTGGCTTTATATTTTCAATTTAATGTTATTGTAAGTAGGAAGTCCTAAAAGCTAAGTAGGAGGTCTATCAAATTAAGTAGGAAGTCGTAAAAGCTAAGTAGGAGGTCTATCAAAGTAAGTAGGAAGTCCTAAAAGCTAAGTAGGAGGTCTATCAAAGTAAGTAGGAAGTCCTAAAAGCTAAGTAGGAGGTCTATCAAAGTAAGTGGGAAGTCGTAAAAGCTAAGTAGGAGGTCTATCAAAGTAAGTGGGAAGTCGTAAAAGCTAAGTAGGAGATCTATCAAAGTAAGTGGGAAGTCCTAAAAGCTAAGTAGGAGCTCTATAAAAGTAAGTGGGAAGTCGTAAAAGCTAAGTAGGAGGTCTATGAAAGTAAGTAGGAAGTCCTAAAATCGAAATAAATTATGTAGTCTATAAAAAAATAACCAATAACCGTTGGGGAAGAAAGGTTCTGGAGTGGCGGCCCCGCACCGGAAGACGGAGTATGGGACGGTCTCCTACCAGGGTACTGACGACTTGGATGTGTGGCTCTTGACCTGTGGCGCTCTGTGGGGGAGGCTTATGTCCACATGGACGTCGTCCGGCCGATGATGATGATGCTGAATGATAAAAATATATAGCCACTACGTTATGTAGTTAGGATAGTACGCTGTATACCAGGGAAGCGGGAGATGGTGCCGTGGTGTACAAAAATAGCGGTAAATCGCGAAATTGATCATGTTGACATATAATAGTGCGTATATATTACTGTGTGTGTATTATTTACATGAGGCTTCCTTGTGTTGTGCAGTGTGTTCTCATAAGTAAAGAATTATTATTTATTTATTTATATCGTTGGTTGTGTGAAGAGGTCGTGGCTTTTTGATATTGTACCATCGTGCTGGAATTTGAATTAGGAACACTAGATAGAAATTCTAGACGAAAGGTTCTATATAAATACACAAAATATGTCCTTAGGTAAATATTTATATTGGGAGCATAATATACGGAAAAATATACAGAAAATGAATATTTTTAATTTGCTAGGGAAAAATGTTTTTTCTTGTATAGAAGTTCTTTCACACCTCTTATTTGTACTTTTCCTGTTATCAGGCTAAAACTACACTGCGAAAATATTGAATATAAATAAAACAGTGTTCTTGTAGAGATTACACAGGAGTAGAGAAATAAATTGTTAAAAAAACTGACACTCCGTGACTCATAGGCACCCTGAGGGTTCCGTACCGACCTGTAGGTACTGGTATTTAGTATAAAACAATCTATATATATAAAGTAATGGTTTTTGGGCGTTTAGAACTATAACTTATTAATTTTATAATTTCATTTGAAACGAAACACACGAAAATTCATTTAAACTTCAAGTAATACAATTTTTTGTCAAAATATTATACAGTAGTTTTTGTGTTGTGCGTACAAATACGCAAAGGGGAAGACAGGCAGATACAAATTGTAACCTATAATTAAGCGTCATTTTCCCTCTACAAATACGAATAACCATAGATTTAGAAAAATACCAAGACATACAGTGAGCGTCTCAAAGCCGTCCATAACATACAAAAAAAATAAGCAACCGTCAAATTATGCACTTTGTAGAAAAACTTAAATTTCAAGAAAATATGTTTAAATTTTGCACTTCTAAATAGAATCTGCATTGTAAAAACTACTTAAAATCATACGCGTTAGGTTGACATTGCAAGAAATATGATTAAGTACAATCACGGATGCATCTGATTGACAGTTCAGTGTGAAATTGGCTATCTTGTATTTTTGTAAATCAATGCGAATAACCCGATATTAGATCAAGATTTCGTTTTTAATTTAACATTGTTGAGAATCCGCTCAGGTCTTTGTATGTCTATAACAGAAATCTTAAATGAATAATATTTCTTAAATGTATTAGATATATTTCCGTTGTCTAGTACATGTAACACAAGTCTTTGTAATGCTTAGCACGGAGCTAGGTTAACGTAGTGAATGTTATCCACATATCTCCTTATATAACATTGATAAATAAAAAACTAAATTATTTCCCATAAATGGCCCTAATCCTAAAATATTTCACAACGCCTAACCGGACTCAAACAAACTGCACAAAGCGAGACAGCATAGCCATTTCACGTCTGTTTTACGTACCTAAGTTACGTCCGGTCGCCCCGCCCCAATTCGACTGCATTGCACTTATCATTAGCACGTGTTGGCGGAACCCTAAAATATCTCCGATAGCATCACCCACGAACAAATGTAATGAACCGGTTGTACGGATCCTTGAGAATAGTGCAAAGGTCATCGCGTTTTGTTCAGTCATATGTTAGGCGTGACGTATTGTATTGTGTTTAGTATGACGGTCATAGAGCAGTGTAATCGGCATATAGGCGGAAAAGGAGGGGGTCCCTCCCCCTGTCGTCTCCCTAAATAAAAAGACAAATAGTCGTCGCTTGTCCGTTAAACCGCCAGCGGGAAAAGAGGGAAGAGTTCTCTGCTATTTCCTGAAGTCTGAAGTCAGCAGTTGTATACGAATTATTTTTTCAATTATGTGTTTCAACCGACAACGCTAAAGAGCGTGTGCGTAGTCGATGGAGGAAAGTTACACGCCGGACCGGAGCTATGTAGTTGAAACCGCCGTGTGATGCCAGTCAAGTATAACTACAATAGCACTATTATGATATGTTTATCCAAGTTACACAATATGTTTACGCGTTTACAAGGAAAAGTTTGCGCTTAAGCCGACGTTGAAATACCATGGTATGCTCTCACCCGGCTCGTCATCATTATCAGCCTATCCCGTGGACTTAACAAAAGTCGTTACGCCGCCAGATAGGTTCTATGACCATTGGGCTTTGCTTTGGCCGTCTTGGCCTAGCTACGTTCACAATATTAAAAGTTGGGTAAAAGAATTAAAAGTGTACATAAGAGTAATGTCGTCATTGCCGAGTATCGGCTACGGCGGTCGTCTACACGCTGTCTTGTAAGCCACTACAAAATCACAGGGCGTATTCAGTTCTTTTTGTCTCCGAATATGTTACAAAACAGGTATCTAAAATTTGACCAAATTGTCTTTGAAATTCTGAGTACTGTACGGAAAAAGCAATGGGGAGCCTTTTGACGATTATCGACGATTGTCACGCAAATGCTTTGCCCCCATCCAATGGGCCGTTTTCAATCGTCACATTGCACAAACTCGGCAGCAGTTCATTATATACCGATTTTGGTCTCCACATATCGGTAGTCAAGACTGACATTTTTTCAAATTCTTTGATAATCGCCTGGTGATAAACTGTGCGCACAAGCCGTGTCTCAGTTCCCACTGCTGATAAGATAGCTGATAAGCGGCTCTGATAAGCACCTTATCAGATGCTATACCGTGTCTTTGTTCATTTCACAATTATCACACTGCAAATATTTAAAACTTAAAAAATGTTCTGTATTGTGTAACATCATAGTTAGAAGCGGTAGTATGGCACTACCAGCTTTGCAGTCACATTGGGCCGGCATGATCGGTGAGGTACAGCTTACGTGATATTGCTGCAAAGTGGCGGCCGTAGTGTCGCGGTTTGTTCCTAGGCGGTGGCCAATTGGCGGGAAGGAAGGCAACATATCTGCGGTGTAAAAGCGTCGGTAGTCATCAAATGGCTGTGACTTCTCGTTTGTCCGCCTATGCTGTAAAATAATATCATCAACATATACGTTCGTTGGTACAAATTTATTTCTACACAACGACAAGGAGGTCTTAACAATTCTTAAAGCAAAACAAAAATATTATTTTAAAAACTGAAGGAAATAGAAAATAAAAAAGTAGCCTGAAGAAAACTGAATGTGCCCAAAAAAATGTAAAAGAAAATCTCTCGTGTAGGTAGTATCTTCTTCTCATCCACTACACCTTAACTATTGAATGAGATTTGGTGTGGCTTTACTGTTACTTCACTTGTAACTTTACTGTTTGCAGAACTAACGCATGTCTCTTAAAACACAGGTCGCGGGCAAGACTAGTCCTATATATTTTTTTAAATAATTTTTAAACTTTTAAATGTTATGAATAGAAATATAGACGGAATTTATTTAGCAAAAGATGTAAATGAAACTTATAAATCAGGGTACCGTTCTACAAAATAGGGACATAAACCTCGCGACCTCGCGGTCGGATGAGCTCCGAGATGTGTGGATACACATTTTCAAAACAAAAGAAATATTTACTTTACTAGAGTTTGCTCCTTAAGAACGAACATGACTCTGAAGTGAAAGGTGCGCAAGAGATGTAAACGACGTAAGCGCAGAAAACGAGTACGCTTTATTCATTCAATAAACCTTCTATTCACTTTTATATAACCGATACTTTTATATAAACAAACATACAACTGCAATGAAGATATATTTACAATCACTCGAACGATGTACCGCTATTTAATCACGTAGTGATCACTTTCTCTATCAATATGGAGTATAATATGCTTGTAAAATCGTATTCAGAGTTTTCCGCATCAAAATAACGGCCTATCGTGATCAGAGGGAATCCAAATATGAATATTATTATAAGCAGTGACGCTAATGTAATAATATAACTTTAAACTAATAGATATCTACCTACGAACCGATTGAGAAGTGATAAGTAGTATGTTAAAATAATACTTGTGAAAAGTGACGAAGAAAATGACTAGAAATTTATAGCGAAAGGAAGTAAGAAAATAAATGAAACATCAATAGGCACGCATAACAGAGTGATACGAATAAAATTAATGGTAGCTATTGACAGTGATGCTCATAAAAGGGGACAGTGAAACTCTTGAGTGATATTAAGGAAGTCATGCTAACAATACCAAAGTGAAATACCGAATGGAGATAATTTTGAATAAGATGGAGCAAGAGGCAGATATAATGCTGTCCGCGAAGATGAAGGAGAAGAATCGCAGGCGCTCCAGTATATTCTCGCTACTGAAGCGGCAGAAGAAGTTGACGAGACAGATGTCGGAGCCGGCTCAGTTCGCGTTGGTCAGGAAGTACTCTGTGGACTCCGAGCTGAGTCGACTCGACAATGTCAACGGCGCTAGTGTTTTAGACACTTCACACGTTAACGAAGGTAAATATATGGAATCTATGCTCCTTCTTCGGCTATTAACGTCGTTGCAATCTTGTACTACTTTCGTCTCAAATTTTCTTCTGATTCACTTCGTTGCGGGTGTAGACTTTTAGATCTTCTCAAAGAGTCCTGGATAATGTTCGACAGTCTGAACAAGAACAAGTTATAGGTACTTAAACATTAATGTCAGTGTTCCTAAAATGCCGCTAAATGACTGTTGCCGGATTTCGGCTATAAGTTTGTGCGCAAACTCAAGTGCTCTCTATTCCCCTGCTTCCTTTATTGCTTTGGTACGACACTCTGCCACGCTGCCACGATCTCAGAGAAATTGAAGTAGGATTTGTGTAGGACTATCTTTACGTGCTTTCTGATGAAAGCTCTTAAAGATAGTACTGGGAAATAACATCTAGAACTGGGAGGTTACGTCTGACTCCGGAGTCGGGGCTGATAGCGGAAATAAAAAAATATCTGACACTTTTCGATCCGACCGGGTAATCTCATGTTTTGTGTCTGAACACGATAGACTAGAGAATAATATACGTGTAAAGATTTTCTCTAAAGATGAAATTCTAAACACCAATTTCAATATGTTGACTCCAAGGTCGTTACTTCCGTACCATAATTCTATATCTATACAGTTATTCAATTTATTTATATTGATTCCATTTCTGTATCATAACTCTATTTTTGTATCGCAATTCTGCTTTTATAATAATTCTATAGTTTATTGAGATCATTCCATTAAATGTTGTTATCACATCGATAAGATGTTGGAGGCAAAAATCGAATGTGTACTCGCAGTCTCTCGACAGAAATTATTTTCTTTATATCGGGATGCGCCCCTTCAATCTGTGGTACAGAAGGTGGGTCGGCACCACCTTTCGACCCCAAAACTGTCTCTTCGCCGGACGAGTACTCATAACAACCAGAACAAGCTGTGTTGGCCTTGTATACATACATACCTACACTATAACTTCAGATCAAAAAGAAAAAAATCCCGGACCTGCCGCTGCACGGAGATCGTCTTTCACCTGGTGAACGGTCGACCGACACTTCGTTCTCCTAAACGAGGCCTCTATTCCAGAACCTTACTGGCCCATCTGCCATCTGTTCTCCTGAGTGTGTGACCAGCACATTGCCACTTCAGCGAGCCTATTCGTCGCGTGATATCTTAGTCATTCATAGTATATTCACGGCGTATGGCCTTGTCATATATTTCGGACAGGCTCTCGTCGGATAATATTCTCGTGACAATGGACTCGATTATTACAATTATTTTATGAAAATAATAATCATTACTTTTTAGGGTTAATTTAGATTGTAGCGTTTCATCATCATCCCCCGGAAGACGTCTATTAGACTGGATATCGGCGGCCGCCAAAGAGCGCCATGGGTACCTATAATCTAGGGTATAGAAACTGTGAATTGATCTCAATATTTATTCTCTAATTGCATCAATAGTGGATAAGTTATTTAGTGCAGCCATCTGTTTGGGATAAACAATCAAAACAAAAACTAGCATAACATTGCATCTTTGTTTGTGTCGGGGTAGCTAAATCTATCTATCCATCTACCGGGAACTATCGGGTATTATTAATGACTTTGTGATATCGGGTACCTATGTCAATCTTTTCGTTACCACGTGTTAATTAAGTAAGAGAGAATTACGAAGCAAGTTATTGTTAAAGGCTACGTCAAGTAAACAAGGTTCATACGAGTGAGCGGCGGTTGACTTGCCGCCACTAAATATAGCCACAAATCTGCCCAGCTGACGCATGATAGTCCACGAACTAGGACTTTCGGGGATGCCGACAGTTTCGGCCGAAACCGAAACTGTGGTCGAATTTAGATTCTTAGGCTGAACTGGCGGAAACCGGAAGCAATAGTTCGGTCGGACCCTAATTTTTTTTACATATTATTACTGCTTTTATTAACTATCAATTGTTATAACATCAATTTAATATAAATGTCAATAATTATTAATAAACTATCCTGTTACACCTGTTACAGTAATTCGTATGTCTCACGTCTTATAATCGTCCCATTTCCTTTTTTTATTGACATTGAACAAAAAAATAATTCAAATATATATATTATGTCATGCATTTTTTTACTCCGATAAGAGACTTTTCATGAGCAATCTTGTGGTAATCGAATTATAAACAGTCCAATGTTTGTTGGCATCCTGTATGAATTCAACCTTATGGGGACTCGGATAAGAGTTTCCGGTTTTGCTATACTCCATATGTTGGCAAAATGGCCCGACTTTCAAAAGGATAAAAAATATTATCTACGCGGGTGAGTTTATAACGAGTGAACATAAATAATCACTAAATATTTTATCTGGCGTCTTTCCGTACCTTTTGATTAAAGTTTCATAACAATTGCGTGTGTAAGTAAAGTGGTTAGACTGCACTATACCGCGCATTCGGTGCGTCTTGCATATCAGACTGAGCGAAAAATTTAACCCTAACAACTGTTGTTAAGATTAATGTTTACATTTTATGTTAAACAACGTGATATGCTAAACCACTGATCTTCATATTATATGTGGTTAGGTATGGAATTATTTGGCGCTTTACGGGGATACATATGTCCAGCAGAGGACGTCATTCGGCTGATGAAGATTGTAAAAATAATGGAATTATTTAAAAAATAGGTGTAATAATACTGCGGCGCGAAATATTGACGAAAGAACTGAATTAAACGCGTGAAGGCTACCGACTTCAGAATATTTATGGAAACATGAACATTAGAATATTAACAGGCATGCACTGTAAGAACATATTTTACTTCTTTAGTCGGCAACTTAAGCGCCAGTTAAGGGTCATAGGGCGCCAACAGCCTAATACTACATCTGTTATCCATTTATAATGATGACATTAGAGGTTAAGGAATAATTCACACTGCCCCCGGCCGTCCTAACTCATTTCTGTACACATGAGAGCCACAGATGATTTTTAAACTATATTTTATGCTCTCGATAATTAAGGAATTTGACTCGCCTAGGCTGGTTTCAAATCCCGTATGAAAAAGCGATACACCTCAGGGACGATGTTCAGAAGATACATAAGTTGATCAAAAGCTGAAAAGAAAGTGTGGAAAAAAAAATCACTTCGCGCGTGGTGTATTTCTTTTCACACTATCTTTTTCTTTTCTATTGATATCAACATATTGCAACAATGGCGCATTATTCCAACGCCGTCGAACACCTTGAGCTAGATTCATTGATTTACAAAAAATACAAGATATACGATTTCATATTCAACCTGTCATTGTGAAGCATTCGTGATTGTATATAAACACATTTTTTTAATATCAACCTAACGATTTTAAGTCGTTTTTACAATGCAGATTCTGTGCAAAAGATGTAAAATATTTAAATATATTTCCTTAAAATGGCAACCTTACGCGCGTGTGTTTAAGTTGTTTTTACAAAGTGTAAAATTTGACCTTTTACGTGGACGGGGTTGAGACGCTCACTGTATATCTTGATATCTTTCTAAATCTATGGCTAGAGTACATAGTTTATTCTAGACCCTTGTAATTGCTAGTCAGTTTGTCAGATTCACAAACAGTAGAGGCTAGTTGAGTAGAGGAGCTAACACCACACCCTCCTGACAGAATTAGCAGGTGCGGCGTCGGATTCGGACAGCGAAGGGATGCCGGACGTACAGGCGGAGGACCCGATTGTGAAGAAGGAGGCGGTGTTGGCGACCATCACCAGCAAGTACGTGGAGGATCCAGATCACGAGATTGGCGTGGTGAGTTTTTGTATTTGCGGTACTCGAGTGGTCAGAGTACTTTGGTGGATTCCGTGGTTACGCAATTGGGTGCTTCGGGCTTTTACAAACGTATGAAACGGTCAGTCCATCCCTTCACGTAGCATTGCATCGAGCCGGAATTGACGTGGTGCCGCGCCTGTCGCTTTCGGTGTCTGAGACCACTATGTCGTTTCGTTTCGTTCTTTTTATATTATAAGGTACTGCCGATACCCATATTGTCCAACTGCTATGCAAATGCGTTGCCCTCCTTCCACCGATGTCGAACGAACGACACGAACTACGAAAGCATAGCTGTTACTTTACGACGTTATCATAAAGAGGTACCAACCTGGTAATGCCGCTTAAATTCGGCTGAAATGCAGCGAGGCCCTGCTACCCTCTTGCTAAAACTACAAAAATGCGAAAAAGGAGGACAATGTATCTGCATTTAAAATTTGTGCGGTTATTTATAGGCGTCGATAGTAATTAAGAGACTCCGACTGCCTGTTCACTCCCTTATGCAGAAAAATCTTCGCATGCCATGGCCTACTTGAGCTCAAACCCTTGTTCGCAGGCTGGCGAGTTAGTAGAAGAAGTGGCTGAAGAGAACAAGTCCTTGCTGTGGTTCCTGCTGAAGCAAGTGCGGCCCGGCATGGACCTCAGTAAGGTGGTGCTGCCGACCTTCATCCTGGAGCCGCGGTCCTTCCTCGACAAGCTATCGGACAACTACTATCACGCGGATCTGTTGGCGCAGTGAGTAGTACTGACGACTTCAAACAGTGCCTTCTTTTTTTTGGATTCCGGTGACACGCATTTACGCGCCATCATCAGCCCTGCGTGGGGTCCAGTGGTGTGTGGGGCTCGCGCCAACTTATAGAGCCGAATATATTCTAAAACCACCGCGAGTGCCATCATTCCCGCCATTGGTGAGGTGCCCCGAAACCGCATATCCTCCCCCTTCTGCTTTTTTGTCCTCTCCTCTTGTAAGAGGGGTACAGAGAGTGCCCTCGGTTCAACTGGCTTTAGCCGATGTGTTTGGGTTCACCCCAGGTCACTGAGCCCACCGCCACGAGAAGGCTTGAACTATGATGGGGAATTCCTGGCCAAATATTGGCTAAAGTGACTATTGGCTAGTAGGTGAGCTAGTCGAGGAATAATAAGAAATATTTCTCTACTGCACACCAAGACGATTACATCATGTCATGTCCACCCGTGACCATGGTTGCTGTAAAGCTTCTGAAACGTCGGGCTAGTTAAATAATTAAATAAACTGCGATAGAATCCGTAACAGTAGTTTTATTGTAATGAGTAATATTCGCTTAAACTTAAGACAACAAAACCGCGAGAAAATCCGTAAAAGTAGTTTTCTTGTAATGAGTAACATTCGCGTAAACTTAAGACATCAAAACCGCGAGAAAATCCGTAAAAGTAGTTTTCTTGTAGTGAGTAACATTCGCGTAAACTTGAGACCATCAAAACCGTGAGAAAATCCGTAAAAGTAATATTCTTGTAATGAGTAACATTCGCATAAACTTTAGGTATAAATGTTACACCATGATCATAGCAAAGTGTAACTAAATAAATGTAAAATGATTATAACTTATTAGAACCACTAATTTCGATTTTTTTACTACAAATTTTGTCGCTTACAGGGCACAGGCGATGGAGGACCCGTACCAGAGGTTCAAAGGTGTGCTCCGGTGGTACCTGTCCGGTCTGTACCGAAAGCCCAAGGGGCTGAAGAAGCCCTACAACCCCGTGCTCGGGGAGACGTTCCGGTGCTGCTGGAAGCATCCCGACAACGAAACGTTTACTTACTATGTGGCTGAGCAGGTCAGTCAGCAGAGACCTTCTTATTTTATAGTATTAGATGTTTGTGGACTGTTAGTGAGTAGAAGACTCGGAATGCTGAGCCTTTAGATGACTATCGGCCCATAAACACCAGCATATTTGTTGCAAATGCGTTGTCATCCTTTCCTCCGCCCATCCAATGGACTACCGGCTACTTACAAACCGTACGGAACGCCACATCGTAGCTGTCACTTTGCGGCTGCATAATGTGAGCAAGAGATACCAGCTCCAGGTGGTCCAAGATCATATTCTGAAGTGAAATATGCGTAAAAGACGTAAGCGACATAAGCACAGTAAAGCGTTACGCGCAGTTTTACCCTTTCACACCTCTACAAGAGTAAACTGCTTTGGTATTAGGCCGTCCTTTACGTCGTTGTATGTTGCCACGCTATCGCGTTTGGTGCGGCTGCTGACGGCGGTGTGTGCGTGTTGCAGGTGTCGCACCACCCGCCCGTGTCCGCGTTCTACGTGTCCAACAGGAAGAGCGGCTTCGTCATAGAGGGCAGTCTGCTCGCGCGCTCCAAGTTCTACGGTGTGTATTCAATAGCATTGGAGAAACGTATAGCAATTAGAACCACTTGGTTACTACCGACGCCCAATAACATCCGCATATGCAGACACGTTGCATCCCCGTTACCTCGCCCTCTTCAATAGGCCACCGACTACTCACTAGTGTCGTCTTTCATAGTTGTATGACGGCATAAAATTTTTACACCTGTGTCATCACACGGTGGTGATAAAAACCTAAACCTCTGACGACATACGATGCGTGGTGCAGGTAACTCGACGTCGGCCATACTCGAGGGATGCGCGCGCGTGGTGCTGCTGCAGTGGGGAGAGACCTACATCACCACGGCGCCCTACGCGCACTGCAAGGGTATCGTCATCGGCACGCTCAGCATGGAGCTGGGCGGGAAGGTAACAACACACCACCACTGTCATCTCAGCCGCACCATCCGTAACATCACCACCGCCATGATCACCGCCATCGCCACTATCACGATTGGGATGCTCAGTAAGTAGCTGGGCGTATGGTTGATCCAGCCTTTCGTTCTGCATGGAACTACGCTCAGCTAACACTCGATACATGAGGTTCAACCATCCGGCTCGAAGGACCAATATATAATCTTTGACTCGACTGCTAAGTTTTTTGAGTGTATGGTCCCTGCTACAGAGTTAGTTTTCTTGTTAACGCTGGTCACGCTGGATATGTTCAAAAACATTTTAAGCATTTGGGTTTTCTGTTTTTCAATATTGTTTTAGGTGACTTCGTAAGGGAACATACCAATAGCACGCGCTTATTCATTATAGGATCTCACAATCCCTTAATGTAATTCAAAAACACCAGCATCGGAGCCAATCCTACCCGGCCTTAAAAACGGCGAAACAAACTTAGCGATTAAACAAATTGAGCTCTCATTTATTTTTCCAGGTGCAGGTGATATGCCAGGAAACTGGCTATCAGGCGGACGTGGAATTTAAATTGAGGGTGAGTTTTTTTTTGTAGTTGTACTTCTACGTCACTAGTGGATAAATAATTATTAACAAACTGTTTGTTGGCTCCGTCACGCGGGAGTTTACTCCTTAGGAGTGTTTCATAAGCCCATTGCGCAAGAGACGCAAGCGTTGTAAAATAAGTAATAATAATAATAATAATAATAATAATAATAATAATAATAATAATCTTATTTCGTATACAATGTGAAAGAAAGCCCCTGTTGTTCTATTTGTCGTATTGTACAAATCGCCGTATAACACTACAGCTAGTCATTTCCAAAAACATGTCCATTTTGTTTTGTGATGTATGTTCTTAAATATGGCGGCTGGCGTTTAGCCAAATTGTATATCTTGATTTTAGGCAGTGATACCGATCGATACAGTTGTAAAACAAGCCAAGTGTTCTGAGTGCCAATAAAAAAATAACCTTCGTACCTATCTGGGCATAGGTTTTATTTCTCTGTATTCGACAATCAACGCCATTGTTGTTGTAATGTCGAACAACGTCACGAGTGCTAAAATTACGAAGCAAAGTGTGTCAAATAATAATCCTTCCTTTAAGGAGTAACGTATAACGCCGAACACTTTCTGGCGGAATTTCAGTTAGCGGTATTCAATATGGCTAGTTGTTGGCCCGCCATAAAACAAAACGGCTACCCGTAATGAAATACGGCGATTGTCTAATCCGACTGCGACTTGTACATATAGGTATACCTTTTTAACGTACACTGTTTAAAATGTATTAACATATTATATATAAATGTGCTCCACGGTTTAACCCGCTCAATAAAGTGCAAGGGATTAATTTTTTTCCGGGATATTTTTTTTTCTTCAGTGTAAAACATGTTTCAAAACTACTGAACAGTTTTTACAGAATCAGCTCGTTTTAGGTGTAGTTTTTGCGTTAAAGAATAAGAAACATACATACAGAACCTTCGAACGAAACTCGAATATAATAGGAGACATATATTATAGTTACAGACGCTACACATAAACAACACAATACTTCAGTATCATACGGCGCATCATTTAGAATAAAACAGTAGACGTATAAAGTTGTATGCCTGTACTCATTACATCATAATTTAGTAAAGGTATTGTAGTTGCAGAAAAAAGTAATTCTTAAACAAAACTAAGGGGTAAAAATATTTAACTAGGAGTTTGACATTTTGCATGGGGGTTCATTTTAGGGCGTAGGTGCTCAGGTGGAAGTGGTTTTGTGAAATTCAACCCCTGAGGGTGCGTTTTTGGAGGCTGGAAACCACGCGTCAAACCAGCAGCTCTTTAGAATATTATTGGGATTTTAATAATTCTACTAAAAGGTAATCGTTTACCAGTCGTTCCTGGGCGGAGCGGACCAGACGAACGCGATCTCCGGTCGCATCAAGAAGGGCAAGGAGACGGTGGCGTCCGTGGACGGCTACTGGGACGGGCGGATAGACATCAAGGACAAGCGGACGGGGGTAAGCGCTGCTCGAGCCGGGTATTGACCAGCTTGTGGTTGTTCTAGTACCGGTGAAACGGGCCCTAAATACATAAGGTAACTGGCTACCGGGCCACTCATTGCTGTGTACTACTAAAATTATCGCGCTCATTAAATTGATGATGTTAAAAAACTCAGCCACAACACAGAAAAAGTATTTTTATGATCCTAAGGGGACTGAATAAACCTAAAAGTTTTAGACCTTACTTTAAATTACGCGAAACTCTCCTGAACTAAGTAGCTGAGCACAAACACCTTGGGCTCGTAGTAATGCAGCGCCTTGATCACCTTAGATGAGAGAGCTATCTTGGTCCCTATTCCTCGTAGGATATTGCTTCTTTTCGATGTGATACAACTATATCAATAGCGATGACGACTAGCTTGCAAGCTGTAATGGCCAGAGTTCGCGGGTTCCAATCCCGCGTATGGGTGTTAATATATATAACAAAAAACCTTAAATTTATGTATGTTTAGAATATAGGGGGGGAAACGAGAAAACGGAGCCGTTTTACGACTACCGACGCCCTTGAACATCCTCATAATTACTATGCTGATCCGTGGCCCTCTTTTAACTTCCACTGCAATGCGCCACCGGCTATTCACAAAACGCACGAAACGCGATGTCACGAGATGTATCGACGGTGGTATCCTGTGACCGAGACGTACCTCCCCTGGCACGACCTCCTGCCAAAGAAATCCGAAATGTAGAACCTGTAAGACAAGTCCATACGTTACTTAGCACAGGAGTAGGCTAACGTGTAATAGGTCCACAGGTATTATTATTACAAGTTGCCTATTGCCAGGAGGAGTCGCACCTGCTGGACGTTTCGAAGCTGAAGGACCTCCGGTTGCCGCGGTACATCATGCGACTGGAGCAGCAGAAGGACTTTGAGTCGCAGCGCCTGTGGCTCAAGGTGTCCGAGGCCATCTACAACGAAGACCAGGTGACGTACACCTCGCTACCTCGCCGTACAGCAGGACTGGGGTGGTGTGCTGTATGAAATCTTTTAAATGTAAATGCACATGACAAGGTTGCGGACCATAAGGCCAGAACAGGCGAGCTATGTCAAGCACTAAATATTTAATTTACTGCACTAACGTATATACTATATGTCAGCTGAGGCTAGCGGTGTCAAGTGCCACGTATACCTTCTGGACTGGAATTCGACGTTGGTGTAGCAGATGCATTAGATAATTTAACTTAAATGGACGTGAAAAATATATTAACTATCAGGCCGGGAGAGACGAGCGATGTCAAGGGCCGTGCTAGACAAAGCAACGCTTCGTTGTTGTAGAAGATGTTGAGTTTGCTGTGACACAACAATCAGATGAAAAAAAGGTGTCTCGTTGATAAAAAAAATGACAAATAATATTTCAGGAGATAGCGCCCTTGCTGCATTGTAGCGGGATAGGGCAAGCATGACGACATGTTCGTGGGGGGAAGTTTGTCAGTCTCTAATGATAACTACATATATTTTCAACGTGTAGCTTTTCAACAAATGTAATTACCCGGTAAGGAGAAGTGTTGCTGCCGAAATGCCTTGTGTAGATATTAATGGGCGCCAGTAGTAACTGACCGAGCTGCCTCCCTAATCAAATAAATATTTTCGCAGATAGTCGCGACGGAGCAGAAGACGATAATAGAAGAGGCCCAACGGGAGCGCGCCCGCGGCCAGCAGGGCCCTTGGACGCCGCGCTACTTCCACAGACAGGAGACCTTCCCTCCGCCAGAGGGTAACACATCTATTGCATTTTGCGAAATGACTCCTTAAGAAACGATCTCTAAGGGCCCTACGTATAAAAAATGTGGTTGTATATAAGTCGAACCGTCCGAAGGTGGTTTTCGGAGTCTTCGCAACCGGCGTGTTTGTATGAAGAGAGTTTTGAAAGTGGAGGAGACAAGGCAGGTATGTAAGGATCGTCACATGTGGCGCTTCGTGCTCTCTGCCTACCCATAGGGAACTGGCGTGATGTGTTGTTGTTGTTGTATATAAGTCGAATTGTAGACAATATAATTCTATGTGATGACGGTTCTCCAATTGATGTGTAAACGCATCGCCGGATGGAGCGAAAGAGACGATTTGTCTCGCTCTCTCGCTGACTCCGCCCATTCTGAACTCGGAACGTTACTATGACGTCATATTTTTTCGTGCATGCAGCGAGTGTTATCGATTCATAAGACGTTATTACATCAAATGTATAAATGGCTAGCATAGCACTAGAGCCGTAACAGTCTTTTTTACAAATTACGTCGGTAGTCACCCAAAAAATGCTCTTTTGTCTTCTTATACTTTAAGAAAAATTAGTGCTGGTTCTCCATGCGCAAATGTGACTCACACTGGCAATGGGTAAATGCAAGGCAGCCGAGTTGGGCCGGCGCCACCGGAGAGGGACCTCTCACACATAATAACCTTAAAGTTACAACTTCCGTGTCACGTTTCGTTCAATTTTTCTTTTAGAATAGGGGACAAACGGGAAATCGATGCCTTTTTACGACATCCGACGCCCATGAACATCCACATAATTACTATGCCGATGCGTAGTCCCCTTCCCCCCCCCCCCCAAAGGGCTACCGGCTACTCACAAGCCGCACTTAACGCGTCACTGAAGATGTCAATTTACAGCGGTATTATGTGAGCGAGAGTACCTCCCCGGTCGTGCCGGCCCAATTCCGTTGCACAGGAGGATGTAGAGTCATGCACTTTGCACGGGACGACCTCCTCCTATGCGACTGGGACATATTCCTATTGGAGAGGAGGAAAAAAATCGGGCAATATGTCGGCACAGTAATTATGCAGATGTTATAGACGTCATAAGGCTCTGACTGCCCGCTGCTCCCCCTATTGTATATAAGGAGGCTGTATATGTGTGTCGTGTCAGATGCATGATGTGGCTGTGTGTTCGCAGGTATAGTCGACCAGTACTGGAGGTACAACCACTCCAACACGAGGTATTTATGTAGTTTTATTATTCAGTATTATGTAGTTTTATTATTTAGTATTATTTAGTTTTATTATTCAGTATTATGTAGTTTTATTATTCAGTAATTAGTCCTAATAGTTTTCTTCCGAATTACTGACGGTAAATGAATTCATGGTTTCCACCAAACGAACGCTACATAAAATAGGCATGATTACATATAAAAGATAAGAAAAAAAATATCAACTCCTAAATCCCCCGTTTTATATATAAACATTGAGATTAATAGTATCGTGAAAAAGATAAAGTGTAAAGTTCTGTGATCAGTCAGGTTTAGTGACAGAAATCATGGCGTATGACGTAACGATATGGTAAAAATCGCCGTTTCGTTGGAACTTGTATAGGCAACTCGGACGAAACCTACATAAACGTGACGTCAAATTGAACACCCACCCAGGTTGGTGTCATGGCGTGGCCTTTGTAGAAAATACAATATTTTTTCTTACAGAAATAATGCTATCTTGTGAAAGAGTAGTCGTGTACTAGCATAAGATAAGATGATGGCTCCTCGGTGGCCCATTTGGGGAGTTAACATCGGGAGGGACTTGCCTTCCTCACTGTCACTGTCCGCACACGTTCCATACGCCATCTTTAATTTTTAAAAACTTTTTTATGGCAAATAGCATTTTGTGGTCTAGTTGTATACATAACCTTGTTGCTCTTCGTATGATGACTTATTTCATTTTTTAACAAATGAAACGTATTATAAACGTATATAGACCGTGGGAAGCGCAAGAGCTGGTGGAATACGAGGAAGAGTTCGTGATTACAAGTGCGCGCGCGGGCGAGACGGCCCGGGCTGCGCCCCGTCTGCGTGATCTGCCCCAGCGCTCCGACTCCGACAGCCACGAGGACCTGGCCAGGCGCTCTAAGACCTCCAGGTGAGTGACCAGCTAATAGAAGTTCGAGAACTAGTTTGTGAACACAAGTGAGCGCGCAGCCGAGACGGCTCGTACTGCGCCCCGTCTGCGTGACCTGCCCCAGCGCTCCGACTCCAACAGCCACGAGGACCTGGCCAGGCGCTCTAAGAGCTCCAGGTGAGTGACCAGCTAGTGGGAGTTCGAGAACTAGATTGTGAACACAAGTGAGCGCGCGGCCGAGACGGCTCGTACTGCGCCCCGTTTGCGTGACCTGCCCCAGCGCTCCGACTCCAACAGCCACGAGGACCTGGCCACGTAATAGTTGTCGAAATTTAACTATGGGTTTATGGGTGCGTTGCGTCCCTGCAACGGATCAAAACTGTGTATATGACACCTGCGTGTGACATATGAAAAAATAAATATAATAAATAATTAAACAACATCGAAGAACGCCACGCGGCGCAACGTAACGCACGAGCGGGGCCTCGCTGTGCACATCTCTGTAGTAGCAGCACCATAGCGTCTTTACGCCAGATCAGTCACGGGGTGCCTACCCCGTGACTGATCTGGCGTGAAGACGCTAGAGGCTCGAAAGCAAGGGACCGAGTGCCATATTCGATCCATAAATACTTGTTTCGACTGCCTCGTGAGTCGTGGTGTAGTGGAGAACACGATCAGTCACTGACGGTAGGTCCTGGCTTCGAATCCCGGGCTGGAACAAAAAAAATCATTTTTCAATTTCTTATATTGTTCGTGAGTCTGAAAGATGGTGATGCTCCCGTGTCTCAGAGAGCACGTTAAGCAGTTGGTCCTGCGCCTGATTACTCGCCGGTCGTGTCTGATTGCCGTGTCATCGGAATAGGAGAAAGAAGGAATAGAGGCTGCACTTGTGTCCAAACACTTGTACACAAAATTTTGTCCTGCACAGATTGCTCTTCTCAATAGAGATGGCCACTGTAGCCTTAATTTGTCTAGGATCGTTGTCTCCTCCACATCCATTCTATAGCGTGTTGTATATGATTCCAGTCGCACGCTAAAGCAGTCGCTAGCGGGCTTGGAGACGACAATGCGCGACCAGGCCGCAGCCCTAGCGCGGCTGTCTAACGCCGTGGATACTCTAGGCGAAGGGCAGCGGCAGGCCGCCTACAGAGCCCGGAGCATGGTCAACGCCCCAGCCCCCGCCCACACGTGGGACCTCACCGTGGGCTTCGTGCTCGCCATGGTGTTGCAATCGTTACTCAACTGGATGTTCCAAAAAGACTGAGTGTTGCCAGTAAAAACTAATCTTTTGTAATTTGATACTTTCGGTACATCGACCAACTTAGCTAAATCCGACGGTTTCTTGTCTGTCTGTGTACATTATAATAAGACTTGTTTATCGCGGTGTGGTTCAATATTTTCGATCGTCTTAGTTGCTTTGTAGTAGCCGTGGTCATGTCGGGATTTACAGACCTCATTACTTCAATGTGTCCATTCAAATAGACAGCGATAAAATCCGACAAAGTAGCCTTATAGTAATGAGTAACATTCGCGTAAACTGAAGAAGAAATCATTCTTTGTATAGATTTTTATATGGGACCCAATGTTCTACCTCTGTCTCTTTTCATTGTACAATTCACACCTTCCCACCTGGTACGAGAAGGACTTGTATTTTACTTTAAAATTTTATGTCTCTAGTCTAATATATGTTTATTCTTGTTGATTTTTTGAGATATATAAAATAGCCGGTCTAATTATATTATTTTTAAAATAATAAAGTATTATATAGTATCTGTTGTAACTTTCGAAATTCGGATATACTTTCATTTCACCTGACACTTTTTTTTACTGTCGATGAGCCAAAGAATATTATCTGTAAAGTGATAGCAAAATAAATATTCAAAAAATAGAATCCTTTGCTATACTCAATATTAATATAGTGTTTAATTCTTCATAAAAAAAGTCAATTACTGATTGATGATGTAGCATATTTTATTATAGACTATAATCTGATTCACAGTCATCTGAAACGTCTGGTCACGGGCACATACGATGGTTTATTAAATATTATTATTAGCATTATCTTTTGTCAGCACATAAAGCGTACGGGTAAACATTTCAAAACTATAATTAATAATAAACTAATAAATTTTTTGCGAAAAGAATTGATGTACTTGACTGCTTTCCAAAGGCGAATTTAATAGGCGAGTACGTCGGTTAATACATAAATATTGAATACAGAATTTGAGCAGTGTCCTTGTGACGCCATTGTTCTAATTACTAATGCGTCATTGTCTGGGTGGTAATTCCATTTTGAGCGATGGAAAAATAACAACCACTAGTATATTATTTGGATGTTTTTAAAATTCTGTGAAAGAAAGGTTTAAAATTCAATTAATACAATTTTTTGCTATACAAACGCATTTTTTTTTGGAAATTTATACGGAATTATGAAGTGATCGTGGGGTATAAGCGTATTCATTCATACAGTAATGTGCACATTCAAGATTTTATCTAATTCTTTTGCACGATACGTAACTTGTACATTCATGCATATTTTTCTTTGATGTGTAGATATGAATAACAAAATATAAAATAATGCCATTTTAGCTTAAAATTACTTATTATATATTAAAAAATATACCACCTTGTTATGGATATAAAAGTTTATCTTGTCGCGATATCACACAGACAAGGAACTGAGTCCACTCGCCTACGCTGTATATTATTAAATAATACATTTAGCTTTTGCTATTATTAAATTGTAATTAGTAACTCGAATTGTAATCTCTTCGTATTCATTTTCTTTGTTTCCGTGTTCATGCAGATAATTTGGTAATATTTTTAGTTCCAAGCTACGGTTTCACAAGACAGGAAAGTTGCAATATTCGCTCGCTAGGTGGCGCTGTTTTAAGTGATGTTCAGTTGTCCGTCGTCGATACTGTAGCACGAGAGTAGCTACGAGAATTGTGATATTTAAATGGTGATCTGATGTCCAAATTATTCTCGGAATTAAATTTTATATCAAATTTTGTGCATTTCCTCTATACGTATCTCAGGTAATATGTATATTTAATCAGTCCAAAAAGTCCAAATATAGGACCTTGCAGAGTTGTGAAGTGAACCAACACGGTACAATGTATATCGTGTTGGTTACACAATAAACTTATTCACTTAATACAAGTAGTTACAAATGTGTTTCCTTAATTGATTCCTTAAATGGTTGTTAAGACATTTTATTTGGAAACTAAAACTACGTATATAACACAATAGTCAGCAATTTAAGATATGGCATATGTAAAGTGTAATGTAAAAATCATATTTGATGAATTCTGGCAATGACAGTGTCAAGACAGCGCATTTTCAAAAGTCACTCATTATTTCTCTGGATCGCGCTAAGAGAAATACATCTTCACAAAGAAGAAGAATTATCTGAGGTACGTACTTTTATATCTGCAGATGATATATGACGATTATATTCCACCGATTTTATTGTTTTAATACGTAACATCAGCACAAAATAAAGTATGGGTTAATGAGTAAAAATTTATTTATTTATGATAAAGCAATGGACTCCAGCTATATTTCGGTTCAAGAGAGATTTTATTCATTGCCACTCTTTCTGTCATCGCTATATTTTGACCTGATAACGTCTTATGTTATCGATTACGCTAGCTGCATGCACGAAATAGTATGACATCTTAAAAACTTTCCGTGTCATAGTAATGTTCTCAATGGGCGGAGCCTACGAGCGAGGGAGCACTCAGCAGGACGTTCCTGTCACTGCATCGGGTGCGTGTACACACCAATAACCGTTATCGCGTAAAATTTTATCATCTGTAAACCGGCTTACGGACAACCAGTTACCAGGACCAGTTATACCAGGACAACATGATGCACGAATATCTAAAATATCGGCAAAAACGGCCATCACTAACATTAGAATTTTCATTTATTTTCTTCATTTCATTCGTATTGATGTTATTTATGTTTTATGTAACATCCCCATACATCGTGCTTCGAGTGAGCCGAGGGTCCATACAAAGATGAACTTAATTGAGTTTTAGGTATTACTTGAAAAGAAAAAGAACAAGCATTCCTTTCTATGGCGCATGTGTTATCATATGAGAAAAGTCAAGAAAATGAATGCTGAGGTACCGCAATATGTAAACGGCTGTGTCCTTCTTACTCTGCCTATAACATATTTTTCTCTTATGTTTGATGTTCAAATTGGCTGTGAATCGTCATATAAGCGACTGCAGATATTTCCTCATCAGAATTATTGTTCAGTAACATTTGTTTTGTAATGGCAGCAACATTTTTTGTTCTCGCCGTAGCTGGTCATTTTGCCAAATCGTTGGAATCTCTAAAGTATTTTGGACGACACTTTGGTTGATTCTTTCGAGCTTGATATTCAGGTGTTAATTCCTATATAGATATCGAAATTGTTCTAATGCTGCGGCCACACCGGCGGCCGACTCGTGTAAGAGGATATATTTTTTGACCAGACGTTATTGTGGGCGCGGCATTACGAGATGTAAATTAGGCACTTAGATAATGTCATCTAGATTGTTAATAATTATTTTGTTGTTCCAGTGAATAATATATATTTTTTTCCCAATTGATCTGTTGTTTCATTTTAATGCGACTAATTTGCGTAGTTACTGTCCCACCAAGATAATAATAACAATCTTGAGTATTTTCTGAAGTCTGAATGTCTGTTATTTGAGTTCTGGCATCTTTTTAAATAGACTTAATTATGTTAAAATGAAATGATGTATACACACACTGACTGCTTCATTAAACAGAAAATCTCAGGATACGTAATATAGTTTATGAGGGAGACTTCTTCAACAACAAAGAACACATTTTGCTACAGGGCCGGATTAGGGAGTCAAAGGGCTCTCAAAATTTTATATGAAAAACCTAGGTTAGGTAGTAAATATTTTTTATAGTATAGCCTTATGATGAAAACTGATGGACATTTGCACTATCGTCATGCTTATGCGTTACCCTCATTTCCTGTTTCCCTCCACCGGCTATTTACAAACCGCAACAAACGCGCTGGCACGACCAGACCAAGGAGGTGCCCCGGCCGTGCCGGTCCAATTCGGCTGCAGTTGTAGCATGGCACTACCCTTACTAAAATTCTAAGTCGTATATATTAAATGATAACGAATCTGGTGAATTATTTTAATTCATAAGTAAGCCGACACACTTATTTATCCATCCAATTATTGCTTAACGCCTCTGAATTGGGGTCCAAATAATATTGTCTAGGCACAAATGCTGGAACGCGTTTCCTCGTCTCTATTAGCCGCCCGGGTCCTTGCATAGACATTAGCTTTGGTTTCTTTTTGATGTCAATAACATTATTCTTATATTTTTTATTTCTTTTTGGCACGCGGACCTCCTCCTCGTCGGAGTCGGACTTATTTTCTTCCAAATTATCCGCGCTGTCGCTTCCGTCGAAAGCCGACTCGTCGCTGACAGTTCGCAGGATTTTTTTGCGTATAAAATCATCATTACTATTGCGTCTTACAGCATTTAATGACCTGTTAAGCCCGGGACTATTTCCAGTACCCACACCATTGTCCTTTCCAGTACCTGCCAATAGCTTTTTACCAGCATCACTTGCCAGTTTCTCTTTTAGATCGTATAGGCACCGCATATACTCTTTTTTCCGTAGACATGAATATATTTCCTCAAGCACGAGTCTGCTGACTCTTTTGTCGGGGTTTCGACTTATTTGGTGAATCGGATGATCGTCATTTAGAACTACGATCTGGCTAGACGCTACTAATGAGCCTGGAATATAATGCAAATATTGACGATTATAAAATGGCACCTAGACCTAGGGTTCTTCAACCTATTCCCTAAGCTCCGGCAACAAGTCTGTCTGTCACACTCACACGATACCGGCCTGAAGTGACATCTTGGGTGTCGCGTTTCCTGCGGTTTGTGAGCAGCCGACGGCCCATTGGAGGGGAGGAGGAAAGAAGGGCAATGATGACTTTGTTCTATCATAAAAAGGTTTCGCGGCGTATGAAAGAATAGCATTCTTTACACCTTTGGTTAAATTTTTGTTCTTTATTTTTTCCTTTTTTAATAATATAGCCTTTTTTATTAAATAGTCGGTGACATGGGCGTGCTTACAACAAACATTTCTTAAACATATAATACACATAAGATAGTATTAAGTTTTACTTAAATTAAATGTTAATTATTATTGATTATCTAAATTATTATTGGAAATATTTCATTTTTTTTAAATTCTTTATTTCAGGTTTACACCCATATTATTACAATTACATTTAAAATATATATACACAACTAACTATAACAAAATATCAATAATTCAAAATGACAATAAATAATAAAAATATATAAGTACGAAACTTACAGTATAACAATATGGTGAAAATTTGAACATAGTTTATTGGATTCATCGCGTGTTAAACTATTGAAATACGTTTTAAATCGTGAAAGACATAATTGTAAATGGGATTGATATCTGAATCAACTACGTATGAGAATTATATAATATAGAAATATTCTATATAGAAAAAGAAAATGAACATTTGTTTGTTAGTTGTCGTTTTATTTATAACGTAAGTATGCATCCCGGTATCCTCCAAGGACGTAATTAAACCATAGAGATCACATCTAGATAGAGTAGGGAAGCCGCGACTCCCCGTCATGGCTCAAACTCCTCTTTGTACCACTCTTATTAGAAGAGAAGAATAGAAGTCGAGGTGCCCTGATAATTTGTTCCACACACCAGTGGACCCCGTCTAGGGCCGGTGAAGGCGCGTAAATGTGTTTACCCGCGTCAAAAAAAAAAAAAAAAAAAAAAGAGGAAAGTCGAATGAATTTCAGTCATGGTTAACAGAGAGGTAACATGTGAAATACATTACTGTCTCTAATTGTTCATTCTTGAATGCTCATTGTTCAAATAAAACTAAATGAAAAAAGAGAAACAGCCTCATTTTCTTACTCTTTCGACTTTGACGGACGCGTTTCAGGCAGGCTTCCCTTCTATATCTCTATGATTAAAAGGCCCCAACGCCATACATAAAATGGTCGTTGGCCAATTTCCGGTGCGAGGCGGGCGGCGCCATTAAGGGAGCAGATACGTTCATGCGTTTCGTGCTGCTTGTGAGTTGCCGGTGGTACATTGGACTCCAAGGAATGTGTGTCTATGGGCGTCGTATTCATCAAAAGGCTCGGGTTTTTAGTTTGCCCCCTATACTATATAAAGGCACTAAGTATTTTAAATGAGAATAAGCAATAATAAGCATAGAGATAATATAGATATAGAAGGGAAACCAGTTCTGGAGTGGAGGCCGCGTTTAGGAAAACGAATTGTTGATCGACCGTTCAACAGGTGGGAAGACGGTCGCTGTGCAGTAGCCGGCCCGGGGTGGATGCGAGTAACAGGAGATCGGTCGTCTTGGCGTTCATGGTGAGAAGTCTTTGTCCAGCAATGGAACGATGGGGGCCGATAATGATAATGATGATGAGGGAAGCCATAGAGAAGCCTATGACAGCGAATGTCCGTGTTGGTTAATAGAGAAGGAAGATAAGAATTACATTACTGTTTTTGTCTATCCAATCTCAAATGCGCTTCGTGCAAACAAATATTCATGGCGCGGAATGAGACCGATAGTAAGTCACGTTTGCTTTCTCTTTCAATTTTTACGGACCCAGTATTGACTGACTTTCCTTTTATATCTATACTGTCTATATTGTAGTAATAAAATGTTACCATGTGTCGAATTTGATACCGTTCTGACAAATACATAGTTTTTTATTTACATAGCAAACGAGAAAATCTGAGAACTTTTACGACAACCGGCGCCTATGAACATCCGCATAATTAATATGTCGATGCGTTGCCATCTTTACCTCCAACCGTCCAATGGGTCATCAGCTATTCACAAACCGCACGAAATGCGATACTGAAGATGTCTTTTTACGGGGCAATTATGTGAGCAAGATACTTCCCTGGTCCTGCCGGCACTTGCCGGCCTTTCAAAGAGATATATTTTATAATTCGGCTCTAATGAAAGTCGGAACGAAGTATTGTATGTGATGTTAAAAAGCAATCGGTTATGCATAACGAACTCAATAATAACATACAATTTAATTTGTTGTGTAGGCAATTATAAATGGAAATTAATTCTGGTACCTACTTCGGTATTGGACCGTACTTATTACTTAGAATGAATATTCTGTTCGTATACTACCATCCTTAAACTTAATGTTACCTACTTAATGCTAGCCTTCTCTTTAAACGGTGTACAGGTAGCACACGTGGTGACTGACACGGGCACCTCAGTGTAGGCTGACGGTACCTGCCGGGGTTTTGGCGAGTATTGTTAACGGGGTTGACGACCGCCCCGCTGTCTCAGTTGGTAACGTGGCGGTTAGTCCGTGTGTTACGCCAGAGCTCGCGGGTTCGAATCCTGCCTGGATATATGTATTTGTATTTCTATAACAAAAATCTTAAATATATAAAATTATATAAATTTACAAAAAAATATATATATTTCCGTTGTCTAGTACCTGTAACATAAGTCCTTACGGTACTTAGCACAGGGCTAGGCTGACGTGGTGTGATAAGTCCTATAGATATTATTATTATTGTTGTGTCGTGTTGCTAATAGAACCGGGGCATCTCAGTGTTGTAGGTGCAGTGTAGGATGGTACTTGCGGGGTTTTAGCGTGTATGCTTATATGCACTTTGTGTCATGTTGCTAACAGAACGGTGTCATCTCAGTTCAGGCTGATGATACCTGCGGTGTGTCAATGGGAATTCGGTCAATCTGTGGGCCCCTCACACAAATCTGTGGCACCTATCCAGATATCTCGCCCTCATAGTGAGAGACACGAGACAAGCCGAGGAGGAGGAAGCTCCGCGTCGAAAGCGGTAGCACCTCGGCCCCCCTTCTCCGCCTGCAAAGGCGGCACAGTCTGTGATGGCTGAAAAACCATACGGAACCCCCATTGCAGGGCCGTCGCCCGCACAATCCCCCCAGAGGGAAGCCCCTGAGGCCATGGCCCAAGAGCCTCTAGCCCGGAGGAAGAGACGCCCTTCCCCGATAGTCGTCCACGATAAAAATGTGTGGACAAATGTCGCCGACTTAATTGATGCCCAGCGCATCAATTATATATCAGCGGGTGCCGTTAGAAACGGCGTCCGTGTCATCATTCATCTGGCGAACACCGCCGCTCGACCGCCCTTCTGCGCGTATCATACTTACGCCCTGGAGGATGAACGCCTCCTGAGGGTTGTAATAAAGGGGATCCCGAAAGAGGTCTCCAAAGACAGAGTGACGGCTGACCTAGTCAGTTAAAACATCTCGGTACTGGAGGTACACCGGATGTACCGTCACTCAAAAAATGGTGACGAGTAAGCGAATGTGCCATATAATATGGTACTACTCATTCTCCTCTTGGCTCCAGAGAGCAAGGACATTCATAATTTAAAGGCAATATGCGGACCGACTACATACCGCATAGAGCCAGCGAGCCAGAGAAGGGCAGCGGGGCAATGCCACCGGTGCCTACTGTATGGGCATTCGGCGCGAAATTGTTATGGACGCCCAAGGTGCTTCAAGTGCCCGGGCGACCACGGCACGGCGGACTGTCTCAGGGACAGTACCACCAAAGAGCGCCCAGCATGCGTGCTGTGCGGACAAGTTGGCCACACGGCCAACAACAGAGGGTGCCCGAAGGCCTCCAAATTCTTTAGACGGAGGGTACCTAAGCCCCAGGGTATCTCCAAGCCGCTGCCCAGGGGACAAAAGGCGCCCGAGACAGAAGCAGGATATTTTCATCCCTGTCCCCATACCAACCACCAACGCGTGATTCCGTCCGCAAAAGGCCTCGTGCCCCCTCCGGCGCCGAGGCCGCTCCTTCCTCCGGCGCCGAGGTCAAAGTGTTTGCTAATACAGTTAGATATGGCTCCATGTCTGAGAAGCTTCAGGCTTTAGGCAGGAATGATAAAACCCAACTCATTAAGACTAGTGTCATTTGACGCAAACGGCCTTAGATCTAACATCCGTGAGTTGCCGGATTTCCTCCTGAAACATAAATAGACATCCTTCTAGTGCAGGAAACGTTCCTAAAACCACTCCACTCTAATCCGCGTATTTGCAATTACAATATTGTTCAAAACGACAGGACCCGATCCTGTTGTGGTAGTCATCTATTACTAGAGGTCCCTTCATTGTATACCACGACCCGCCCCCTCTAGAAAATCTAGAGGTATCCCTATGTAAGCTATGCATGACGGGCCATCAGCCCGTCACCATAGTCTCTGCATATCAGTCAGGTTCAAAACCACTTCTAGTTAGCGACCTTGATGCTATTTTCGAAAATTTAAACGCTGATGACCCAATAATTTTAGCTAGGGACCTCAACGCCCACCACGTGACCTGAGGCAATAGATATAACAACAGTCGCGGGACTGTCCTTAGAAAATATGTCGATGATCGTAACATCATCACCAACGCTGCGTATATCCAAACCCATTATTCCCCGAACAATAATGGGTATATACGTTCATCGAGTACAATTGATATAGCACTGGTTAAAAACGTTTCACTCGTCATCAAGACGGCTGAAACGTTACACAAGTTTAACTCGGACCATAGACCCGTTTTAATAGAAATAAGAGAAAATAGATTTAATAGAATTATTAAAGTAAAGAAAAAGATCATCGACTATACATTACTAAAAGATAATTTAGCAAACGTCAAATCAAGTGAACTCGATAGTTTCCCAGAGAGTATAGACTCTCCTCAACCACCGTCACCGCCCTACTGGTTAGCAAAATAGGAGAATCGTCAAGAGAGATCTCCACCGTCCCAGAGGACCCTATAGCTATCTCTGACAACGTTAGGGATCTAATCCGTCGTAAAAATGCGGCGAAACATCTGCACGATCGCAACAGAGGCGAAGTGTGCAGACAACCAATCCGACAACTCGAAAGAGAAGTCAAAAAGCCTATACCCAAGTTCACACACGGGAGATGGGATCACTTCGTCAGCGAAAAATCTCCGTCACATACGGCCTACTGGCCACTAGCGAGGGCTACGAAATCCGAACCGGTGGCTCAAATGCCACACACAACTAAACCCCGAAAATCGATTACCTGCACTAGAGGATGACGAAGAAGCGGAGTGTCTAGCCAAAACACTAGAGAGTCAATGCACTCCTAGCTCCCTTCCCACAGACCCCTCCCACATAAAAGAGGTAGAAAGTATAGTAATGGCCCGACTGGCTGTGCCATCGGATGATGATGATGAGATCAAACGTCTGACGGACACAGAAGAAGTAAAGGATCTAATAAAGAGCCTTCACTCAGAGAGGGCCCGCGGGCCCGATGGAATAACCAATAAGGCGCTGAAACACCTGCCTCCCGTTAATATACACCTCCTAGTGTGCATTTTTAACGCCCTTCTGGCGCAATGCACCTTCCCAGGCATATGGAAGGAAAGAATAGTGATCGGCATACACAACCGAGGAAACCTCGGGTGTAGCCCACTAGTTACGTAGGTCGTAGGTAGTCGTTAGGTAAAATCTATGAAAGGATAATTCTCGCACGGCTTAAAACCGTGATACGAGAAAAAAACCTATTCATAGCCTGACAGGCTGTCACTGATCGTAAACAGCTACCTGGCAAACAGGCAGTTCCGCTACATAGTGGAGGGCACCCTGTCCTTCCCTCGTCCGCTCATAGCCGGTTATCCGCAAGGATCGGTTCTCTCTCCCACCCTCTTCAATCTGTACACTAGCGACATACCACGACACCCCGGCGTCCAGCTGGCGATGTTCGCGGATGACACCGCACTGTACATTAGATACCTCCCCAACTACGGAGCCAAACTACTCCAAAAGGCCGTCACCGAACTGGGTGAATGGTTCTTAAAATGGAGAAGTCCATACTCTTGTCACTAAAACCACCCCTCTCATAGACGAGGAAACATGCCTCTCATCCTGCTCCACGGTAACGAGATACCTAGAGCAGAGACGGTGAAATACTCTCACACTCGATAGGTCGATGAGCTTCAAGAACCACATAGATAACGTTCTGTAAAAGGCAGGATATGTCCTTTTTAAACTCCATGCTCTTGTAAACAAAAAGAGCAAAATGGTGTAAGCTCACTTTGTATATTACATGCATTCGACCAATCTTGTCGTATTGCAGTGCAGCATTCGCGCACATATAGCATACCCAAATAGAACGTTTGTAGAAAATGCAAAATAGATTCTTACGCATGGCTACTGGATGCCCGTGGTACTTCCGAAACATCGACCAACATTGTGACTTTCAATTGACCTCGATTGAAGGACACTTTAAAGAACTGTCTCAAAAGTTCTTTGACCGTGCCCTTAATCAGAAAAATAAATTAATCGTCCAAACATCGAAATACGATCCGACGTTATAAACTGACTCCCGTTACCGTCGGCAGAATCACGTATTGCACGACGCCGACGACGCGATCACGATGGCAGTAGCTAAGCCCGTCCAAGAACACAAACAAAGAAACACCAAGACACGCTCTGAGGAGGCCGGCCTCCTCAGATAGGCCAAACATTAAACATGCTCAATTGTCCTCATCCACGACTAGAATGGGCAGGGGGAACGCTTCCCCCTTTTCGGTCCCAAAAAAGTTACTATAGGGTACGCCCACAAAAACCCGGTACATCTCTTCCCACCTGCGGGAAAAGAGGGGTCTGTCCACCTATCGTCTCCCTAAACCTGAAGACACAAAAGTCTTCGCTAGTCACGTCGAAATGTTGAGGCTGGACAAGCGCCGGCAACCAGTGTTAGCTCCTCCGAAAAAAAAAGGAAGGGACACAGGACGCCGCACGCGACATGCGGCATGGTGACGTTTAATTCGTTGGCACCGGTCAATTATCAACCTTTGTAATTGAAGATTCTTCAGCATTTTGAGATTTAGCCGTACAGAGATAATATAGATAGAGAAGGAAGCCAGCCTTAAACGCGTCTTTCTAAGTCGATAGAGACAAGACATGTGGGTCCTCCGTCTGTCTTTTTTCATTAATTTATCTGTGCGAAATGCGCATGCGAAATTCGCATCGTAGGCGCTAAATATATGATTATATGGTTTCCCTTCTCTATCTATATTATCACTTTGTTTAATTGAAAAACTGTGTTTTTTTTAATTTCAAATTCAGAATTTTCATTTTTAGACTTTTATTTTTTATTGTTAAATTGAGTAGTTTTTGGCCATCCATCTTACAATTTTTGAATAAAACAACGTGGAAATACTACTGCCCTCCCCCCCGTCCTCGTCCGTAGATTGGGTCTACTATGATAAGTCTTTGCT
>JAFELO010000858.1:126130-171342 GCA_017140195.1 Eumaeus atala
TATATATATATATATATATATATATTGATAAGTTTCGCATAGCATGCCGTAATCTAAATGTTAACAACATGTCTCATTGATTCAAATTAATTTTTTTATTCCCATTATATAAATACATATAATAACTATATAAACATCCATCATCGCACGGCGTCGATATGTGAATAAGATTCTTAGATTAGAACTCACAACTTTACCAATCAGATATATTTCTCGTAATTACCTTTTTTACGACTACCGACACCCCATGAACATCCCCACAATTAGTATGCCGATACGTTGTCCTGATCCCCCACCCCCAAATGGGCTACTGGCTACTTACAAGCCTCACGAAACGCGACACTGAAGATGTCACTTTACGGCGGTATTGTGAGCGAGAGGTACCTCCCCAGTTGTGCCGGCCCAATTCCGTTGCACATTAGGATGTAGCGTCGTGCATTATGCATGGCACTACCTCCTATACAGCATGGCACTTTCTCTTCCTATTTGGACAAATGTCCTGGAGTTACCTCTCGTCCGCGTTAGATGACACCGGGGTCGGCTAATCTAAGGGATCTGACGAGAGCCCCAGTTCTTACACAGCGACTGTCAGCCGAACTCTGCAGCCCCTCTCAGCACACCATGCCCAGTGCTAGAGTAAGTCGTCGAATCCGGGTTTTACGATGTTTTCCTTTACCGTAGCATTTACAAAATGCAGTTAAGTTAGAAAAACTCATTGGTACATGACGGGGTATTAACCCGTATTAAAAGTCCGAAGACCTAACCATTAGAGCACCGAGGGTCACTAACCCCAATGGGGGCTTTGTGCACGGATTGATTCGAGGGTAGTTTGAAAATATAAACAATACACGAGAGAAGTTTATTACAAAAGCGATTACAAAAATTGTACATCCACTAACACTATGATACAAAAAGTTTCAAATCAATGAGTTTCACTACGTCCAAGAAACTCACTTCAAGTTTACAACCTAAAAAAATAGTTATAACAGTAAATCAATCGTTAACTAAACTTGTAGTCGCAAGTGCGGCTCCAAATATAACTTAACTATTGTTTAAATGTAGTAAGTAATTAATAAAAAATATATTTTGCAGCATCATTTCTTCATGTATTCATACGTAGGATTTTACAATCTTCCAGTTTCAGTTTTCACAGCTACCGACGCCCATAAATGGATATAGATATCCGAATAATTATGTCATGTTGCCTTCCTTTCCTCCTCTGCTCCAATGTTCCACCGGCTACTCACACCCTATGAAACGCGACACCCTGGTCGGCGCTTTACGGCGGATTCATGTGAGCGAGGTACCTCCCCGGTCGCGCCAGTTCAATCCGGCTGCAATGCCACATGGCACTGCCGCTTACTTGTCCTGATGTTACATAATATAAGTAGCAGCAGATATATGAGGTCAGTTGTGTCGCGCCAGGCAACTGATAAATATGAGGAGTCTGATGTAATATGACAACTGCTGAGTGACCACCTCTATTGACTGTGTTGATATTGTATATTTTGTTAGTTTGTTATTATTAGCTCATGTTATTGAGATCAATAAAAATCTTTCTATCTATTGGCTATATGATTAATGAAAATTAGTTTTCATAATTAACATTCATGTAAACTTAAAAATCATTACTTAAGCATCTACCGAAAAAAAAAAGATTAGTTAAAGGCTTAAACCATACAATAAAGTACAGATTACGAATTTTGAAACATTCGCTTTTAAAATTATTTTGTGACCCGCACTTGCTTACTAAAATATGTTAATAATTCTATACAAAGAACACGAGAGTTAATAATAAATTTAAAATATCACACTGCTTAAATATATCTTTCACCTAGATCTTAGAATGAATTAATTGAAACAACTTTATTTATTTCATGGTGTTTTGAAAAAAGAAATGTGTTTTGGCGTATACCTGCCAAGAGTCCGATTTGAACAGTTTGACCGTAAAATAAACATACAAATCAACATTTTAGCACATGTAATACAGGAGTGCCCAAACTATTTACTTCGTGTTTTAACGACTCTTGTGTTAGCACGCTCCCTTAAATACTAGAAATACAGTGGCATGATGCCTCTATCTACTAAGGATACAAAAAAAGTTACATATAATACCAATAGGTTTAGAATGAATATTGAGTTTTTATAACATGAGTGCAATTAACGTTCGGTGGTCGTCATATTTTTAATTTCTGACATGCGATTGCAAAGTTTTAGTTTCCAGGGGAAGTTTCGTGAAATTCGTTTCACTTCGTTACCCTTCGCAGCTCCCCAGAATACCGCGGCGCTCATGTTGAGCACCCCTGGAGCTGATATATAGCAAGCAAATAAAGTCTACAGTAAAAAAACGCGTTCTTTGTACAGACATAGTGAGACAAATCTACACACAACACCAATCAGCACACAATTTCGCTTAATGGTCGGAGTCGTAAACTTTTCGAAAACTTCAAGTGTAAAAAGTTGTCACCTAAAAGTACAAAAATATACGAGACCTATACATCTCCACACTAAGCCGTTTATGGACAGTATAATAAGATCATTTGGGCCCGTTTGGGCATACTTACACTACGAGTATATTCATTTAGAATTTGGGTGCAATGGCGTAGCTAAACTATCATAGACGTGGTGCAAAAACGTGGGAGTGTAGGTACGTACGTAAGTAACAAGTTATACTCCCTTGCGTGGCGAACCGAAAGACCAGGAGAAAAGAACTCCTTAAGAGATGCCAATTGCAAAATGTCTTACTGTAGGTAAATTACAGTTCCAAATCTGTCCAGAGCGGCGCTAGCATACCAGGGAATATGGTTCGAAAGAGTGGCACCGAAAAGTGCCACGTGTAAGCATATGCATAGGCGCTAGGCGGCGCCACACTGTTGGCTAAAGAGCGCATAAATGTTTTACACTCAAGTAAAACGGCACCGCCTATTACTGTGGCTTACTTAATGCTTTTTATGGACACTTTTATGCACGGAGACTACCCTCCAGGTTCTACAATGTCCACGCTACTTTGTCATTTAACATCCTTATGCCGTTTGTGACAACCGATCTGTAAATTATTTTCTTATCTCCTATCTGCATAGGGGTAATATAGATAGAAAATGGCAGCCAGTCTAAAACGCGGCCGCATGAGTCACTTCAGACAACAAATGTAGTTCACTCTCCGTCTCTCTTTTTATCAATTTCTCTCTGTGCAATGCGCATGCGAGAATAGATATATAAAGATACAGTGTTTCAACAAGACGGTCACGCGTGATTGAACTGCCTATGGCATCCCTACTCTATTTTTGTGATATCTATGGTCTATGAGAATATATAAGAGAAGTATAACGAATTACAAAACCAGTACAAAGTATTGTTGCGTGGAGTTGAATTCACAAAGCTTGTAGTTCTAAAGCTTATATTTTACTGAGTTGTGTAGCTACGCCACTGATACGAAGGATTCTAAATTTTTTTTTTGTAGACAGATTATTCTAGGATGAGATTACACTAACTTAAGCTAATGTGAGCGCACTAAGTAATACGTATAGGAAAATGAATATGTGAGTGTGTATATTTTTCTGTGACCAGTATGCATAGCTGCACTATCGGGATAAACACAAAAATGTAATAATAACTCAATATTTTTGATATAACAAATAATTTATAGTAAACACTAAGAGCTAAGTGAGATCAATATGGCTTCGCACTCCTTTACTTTTTCTTATAATCAACCGAGCCTTTATTTGGCGACCTCCTAAACAGTATAGTTGTAGTTTTAATACTTAATTATATTGTACAATGAAATGTTGCACAATAAAAATAAATGTCGCTCAAACATGAGTTCAGTCGTCGCGCAATCTTGAATATAAACCCTACTTGCTCATTAATATTGCACAATCTAATATATATTATATGGCCATCTTTAGCTACATAAACCTAAGCCAGACAGTGTAATGCCTTCACGATATTAATTCCAACGAACTTTGAAATTTGAATCGATTCCACGAGCTGTATACTTACACGTTCGAATATCTGAAATCAAAATATCTTCATTCGAAGAAATTATATTTGGACAATTTAATGAAACTCTCCTGTGAAATATTTAAACTCGTCAGTCGACTACATGTGCGTCATACTGGCAACACCATTTATAAATAGTTCACGTATTATGTGACGTGTGAAGTGAAAAAGAAAATATTTAATAAAGTCTCTATAGGTACTCACATAAAAAGTTTGGCCAACATTACATACTAAGCGACGCGGACATCGAGCTCCAGTATTCATTTACTACATCTTTTAAACGTATTTGTTACAAATTTTACATATTCCTTAGCTCCTCAACCAAGGGATGAAAATAAATGAGCCCATAGCATGACATGGGTCACGCGATCAAACCTTTTCAAAATTAAAAAAATAATAGAACACTTAAGATTAGAAGACCTATACTATAGACTTTGGTATTACTGTCAATGTATAATGGATGTGTTTTATATTACATTTATATATCTATGTATGTGCAGTAATAACTGTGGAGTAAAATATGCAATATAATATCACTATATTAGATAGTAACAAGCGAATATATTTGATTTAAAAGGCATCTAAAAGGCAATAGTACCTCGAGAATGCTAAATTAATGAAAACTGTCAAGGAATAAAATTATATAATATTAAAAACCATAGACATATATTCACAGATAACGCTTGAAATTAATATACAAAAAAATATATTTATGAGTTCACCTTAATCAATGGCAACACTAATGCGATTTGCACATCGCGCTGAAAAGAGCAGTGAACTTACATTGTCTCCATCACACAAAAAACTAATATTCTCCGACTTCTTTTTTTTAGCCAATTTCAATTACATTTTAATTGAATTTTATTATTTGAAGTCGTTTAAATTTTGAAGTTCAACAGATTTTTCAAAAGAAATTTTTATTAGATGACGTACAAACAATTCATTTGATTGTTTTGTCATCACGTTACGATGTTTTATATTTACTACCGTCTGTATCACAAGGGAGAAATTATCTATATTATAATCTTCTTTATAGCATGATGTGCATTTAATTCTCAGATGTTTACAAGGCGAAGGTGAGATCAAAGATTCATTCTATCACAAACTATACAGCAACTCAAAGTAAGAACACTAACTAGAAACATATTAGATAACTTAATTAATGTTACACGTTTGGCAATATTAGATTATACAATAATCTAGGAATACTTAATGATATGATAATAAGAATGGACATTTGTTTTTGAAAAGTTTTAAATTGAATGCTGCAGATTATCAAATATGTTGGTAGTTTTTCTGCAAAAATGTCTGAAATGGTCTTCTCATTTTCCAGACCATTTCCTATTTTTTGTAGTTTTGTATAGTAATTGCTCGATTTAAATGGCGTTTCATTTCAGAACTATATAGTAAACAGTGTCAAACTAGTACATTCCAAAGTGCTAGTGGATCCTCTTAGAACGTGGTTATTTTTTTTTTAACTTAGAATTTACCAATTCCATTTATACTTGAATAAAGAAAGAATTTACATTTTTATCCTCTGAATGTTTTAAAATAAGTTAATCGTTGATAAAACATAATTAATTTATATCAGATATTTTAATTTACGATGATAAATATAATCAAAATCAAAGATTCAATTAAGCATCAGATCCATCAAGTCAAGTTCTACACATTATATTAAATGACACCAGTTTTAAATGATTAGCGCACAGTGAAATAAAATAAAATGCATGCTTTGACTCCTAATAAGGTTAGTTTTAGGGCGATTTAGGACTTGTCATGGGACTGTATTAATTTTTCGGGGGTTCGAGCCCCTCAGTCCCTCTCTGTATCTGCCACTGTCGAAGTCCAAGTAGTCTAGTCCTGTAATTTCTCGATCGCATTGAAGTACCTCAAGAGGTCCGCGTCCGCTTGGTTGACCCACGCTGCGTTCAGCGCGATCGTGTCCAGAGCGATCGACGCGCCCTTCAGATCGCCGAACAGCTCTTTGAACTGCAAGTATTGCCCAACTAAATAATAACATAGCCAAATTGACATAGGCAGTGAGCAAAACAAGGGTGCCTAGGCTTTATAACCCATGTTTTATAAACATGTGGGAATGTAGAACCAGTGATAGCACTGGTTCTACCTTCCCACATATGAAAGGGGTTGCTTGCAGTGTAAGAGCTCCTGCCTCATTCTCTGCTCTGTGTCAGCATTGGCGAAGAGCAATTGTTTCGGAGACAATTATGTTTTTTTAGTTGCGAGCGAAAAAATAGATTGTCATGTGTATACAGATGTCCAGAAACATTGAATGTTATGTTTTATCCCATTTGTTAACAGGTTATCCAGACTTACAGAAGGTGCAGGAGTGGCATAGCCTTTACGCAGGTATCCAGAGAAAGGAGGTTGTAGCAGGATTGGTCGCCTTAGTTCCTCTCACGGATTAATGGGTAGGTGGTAGGCGCGCAGTGGCGCGTGGCGTCTTACCCGATAGTAGTCTCCGGGCTGGTGTAGACAACGGGCTGCGGCGAGCAGCGCCGGGGGCGGCGGGGAAGTGGGCGGGGGCATGGCCACCAGCACGCGCCACACGGCCGCCGCGCCTCGCCACCTGCAAAGAGACGCGATCAGGATTTCTTTCAGAAATATTCCAGTGAGATTGACACGTGCTGCCTGATATTAATGTCTGGATAGTTATTGTTGGCTAGACATTCAGGTAGAGAATGTATGGTCATTTAACTCGGTACTGCTCAAGGAATGACGAGAAAAGAAGAAAAAGGAAGGGGCAATCTATTGTAGCCCCCCCCCCCCCCCGAGAGGTTTGTTTAACATTTTCTTGGTAAATTTGCTAGGGAGATCCCGGAAATCCGACGAGGTTCTCTCTAACATTGGTATATGACCTGATGTCTTCTAACTAATTTCCACGCGATTTATTGACGAGGCTTCCAGCCAACTTAAATCTCTGGTATTGAGCATCGCTTGTCTCTTAATTGTTTTTTTTTAATATTTGCGGAATTTATGCTCTTCAGAATTCTAAATTGACTGTTTTTAGTTCTACGGGATCCATTTTTTGAGGTATGGTACTTTGAAAATATACTTCTGTTTAACGGAAGAGGTACCTGCAAACACTCTCGCACAGAATTGTCACCCAGGTCTTCCACTCGTGACCTCGCTGCGCCTCCGGCGAGAGCACCGTATACGCAAACCTGCGGAAACACGTATAAACCTTATTCACAACTCGTTCCTTCCGAAACCACGAACAAATACGTTTTTAAAATCACGAAAGTCGTTGAATCGGTTCCTTGATTCGGGTGTTTTTGTATTGGAGCAAAAAAACGCTATTCTTACTGGGTGAGAAAGCACGAATGTTTAGGCGAATCATATGTCCTAGAGCCGTTTGTCGAGGGTCATCATTTATTTAATATTTTTTATTTATAATTAGGCTTCTTGATGTCAGTTTCTGGTTTTGATGAGGAAGAGTGGACCGAGCATGTCAAAGCTTTAAACACAGCTAATCATATCTGGTACGCTCAGGCTGATCTGATCGCGCCACCAGCGCAAAAGTTTAGTGCAAGTTACAGCTGACCTGTACAGGAGCTATTCGACCTGTGGCGAGGTGAGCGCAGGGAGCAGCGCGATTTGTGAGTAGAACGAGCCCGGGGCGGAGTAGGACACCACCAGCGCCCGTCAGTGAGAGCATTGATTATACCGACTGTCCAACATGGAGTTAGACTGGACTGTGCAGGAGAATGTACAGCTAACCTGTATAGGAGCCAGTCGTCCTGTGCCGAGGCGAGCGCAGTGAGCAGCGCGCGGTGCGAGTAGAGCGGGCGAGGGGCGGAATAGGACGCCACCAGCGCTCTCCAGCACGCCAGCCACGCCTCCGAGCCGTGTGCACGTACGCCCGCCGTAAACGCCGCCTGTGGACGTCGTTCTTATTTGCTTAGTTTTAACTAGTGACATCCCTTTGAGAAGACCTAAACATATATTTTTTGACGGACACTGAACACCGTGGCCGTCTTCAGTCTAGTCTGACACAGTTTATTACAACCTAAAGTCCACATGCTATAATGTACTGACTAACACATATAATTCCAATTTTCATTAAAAAAAACCACTGCTAAAAAGATTCAACTATACCCAGGATATTTGGTTACATGGCATAAATGCAGCAGTTGTTTACCTCCTGGTATATCTCCGGAACGGTCTCATTGCCAGTGAACCAGCGGTCGAAAAGGCTCAGCGCCTGTCGTGTCACGTTCTCATTCTCCCACTCCACGCCAGCCGTCAGCAGCGCACCGCTCAACCATCTGCAACCCATGATTGGAACAAGTAAGGTTCAGGGTACTCTCAGACAAAAGCATTAGAGTGATCTACGATTCTTGATGTTAGCATCTTCGTAGTCTAGCGGTAAGCATGTTCAACCACTGACGTGGGGATTTAAATTTCTAATAACAGTCTGGATCCAGGAAGTAGGCGATGTTAAATTCACGTGTCTCAGGGAACATTTCACATTCCAAATAACTCTCAGTCCTTCAAATAAAATAAATAAAAGATTGGTATTTTGTCCGTTTTGAGTACTGACAATCGTAGAACTTATATACTCACAGCTGTTGCTCCGTGGCGTGCGCCTGCAGCTGACGAGTGGAGTACACGGGCGCGGCGGGCGGCAGCAGCGCCAGCAGGCGGCGCAGTGAAGGCGCGGCCGCACCGGTGCGCAACAGCGCCCTCCACGCGCCCGCGTGTGATAGGAGCACGTGCCACACCGCCCAGTGACGCTCGCCGCGGAGACGCGCTGCAGCAAACGTAGTCATCATTATAATTGTGAAGTATTCCGTCTAAACAACTCCAAGTGACTAGCCCTGTACGGCAGGAACTGCCTCCCTACCAGAAAGTTCAGCCTTCAACAAGCTTCTTTAGTACGGTTGCATCTGTTGGTAGTGCGCCTTATGACCAGTTGTTTATACTAAGCTCAGCTATCAGAGAGATTTGGAGCACGTAAGCAAAAACTACTGGGCTATTACAGAATGAAAGTATAGTTAGTTCTTCTTGGTCGTTCACTCCTGACGCAGTGGTCGTGGTCAAGGGTTCTCAGATTTTTCGTGGTTAGTTGTGTACATTCGGCAAGGGAACATTTTGCTGTAGTTTTAACAAGGTCTATCTGTCCATCTTGTGTAGAATCTGCCGTGATAACTAGTTAGTTAGTAATCTAGTTACTAGTAGTTTGTATACGAATTTAGTCCGCACTACACCCCCGAGTGTAGAGTCCGACATACGGGATCACTCAGCCCCTAGATATTATCCGTGAATGGATTTCCCTGCCTTGAGAAAAAAATGGGGCCTATCTTATCACACTCACAGGCAGCGGCGATGGCTCTGCTTGCGGGCAGGCGGCCGGCGCGGCTGAGCACGAAGGCGTCGTCGAGCAGCAGCGCCCTCTCGGCGGGGGCGCCACTATCGTACAGCTCGGCCGCGCGCCGCGCCACCGCTTCTTCCGACTATTGGAAGATACTTCGTACATACATGTTCGCGATGATAACGGACTACTACCTCAATTTAAAGAATCGACATTTCTTAACAAAATACGTAACTACAGATTTTAAGGATAATTTTTTAAACTTTCTATTTCTTGCTTCAGAAGCAAAGAGATTTAGCAAAATATATTTATAGAAGTCACGATCGATCGACATGTGCGGTATTGTATAGTATAGATAACCGATTAACTGAAACCTAACCAGGCTAACGTAGCATTTATTAAATTAACAATTAGGTATAGCGTGTTTCAAATAGACCTGGCCATAACATATTTTTATAGAATGTCTTCCACAAAAACATTGCTAGACAGGGTTCGTTGGCGTCTATCTTTGTTCACTTGAAACGCACTATAGTTAGTATATCCTATATTACGTAGTTGAAGACGCTATATCCAAGCATACAACATAATCCCTTCCATGTTTCGGTGTATCTAGTGTAATCAAGCGTAGTAGTACAAGAAAGCGCCTAGACGGACAATCATAATGCCTTTGTAAATCACTCAAACTTTCATTAAATAAATGCGCAATCTTCAATAGTAATTTTGAATGATTATTATTGCAAAATTCGTACTAATTTTACACGATTTATTTGAAATTATCGTCTACTTGTAAGTACAGTCAATCAAAGCACCTCACCTCGCCCACCTTCCTGTCAAGCGGCGCGACCCTGTACAGTCCGCGGGCGCCCACGTTGTACCTCACCCACTTGTGCTTGCCCAGCTCTGGGACTATCACTGAAATGTAAATTGTCCGGTGGTGAAAGTATCTTCAACTCCCGAGTCGAAAATGTCGATCGGAGAGATAGTCTCTTTCAATGAGATTACTAGCTGTGACCTGCGCACACGCGTATAATCTATGCTAATTACTAAGATGGCTATTTTTTTTTTCGGGATATATATGCCAAATTTCCCCCCAATTTATTCAGTTATCTTCGATTGAAAGAATAACAAACATACAAACTTTCGCATTTTAATATTATATAAGAAGCCCCTCGACCCTCCTTAATCCTTCCACACTTTGTCTAACTAGGAACACGGAACACCGCCGTAAAATGTCAGCTATGTGAGTCTGCTATACGTTCGTCACTTAAATAATTCTTCTCTCTCATGTAATTTTGATGTTTTAATGCGTATGAGAATTATACTTTCGTAAATTTTTCCAGGGAGTCAAGTACTGTATCTTGTGCAACATGAAACTTACTCTCAGTATCGTTCATCCATATTAGGTACGTGACGTTTTCCGACCACTTGGACCTCGACTTCGTATCGTTCCCGACGTCGTACCTGTGCAGTAAAAATGTACATGAGGTTGACCAGAAGAGGTGGGTAGGGACCGCATTTGGGAAGAACTGTCGGTGGACTGGTGCTGACATGCACAGAACTGGTCGATGACCAGAAAAAGATAGATATACGCAGATTTTCTTCTTCTTGTCGTCTCAGCATTTCTGGACATTATTGGAGAATATAATAGCCTTGTTAATAACTGTTAGTCTACCTAAGGGAGGTCAACTGGCAATGAAGAGAAATGAAGGGCCAACTCACGCGCAATATACGCGTAAGCGTCGAGTTGTGGAGATCTGCCGGAGGTACAGTAAAACAGCAGCCTCGTCAACTTGACTGGAGTGCTAGCGGCGTCACGGAAGTATGCTTTATTAGCCGGAGGACGTCAGCTGCTTGATCACGGTTACAAGCCATTTCCATCCAGCATTTCCACGCAGTTTGTCAACTGGTCAGTCCACTGGGTAGGGTAGGCTACCCAGTGGACTGATGCTATGCTTACGCCTTCTCATGTCTCCAGGACCGGGTCTCCATGACATGATGACAACATGAAATTCTGTAATCTCTGAACTTATCACACCACGTTAGCCCAAGCGAAGTACCTTAAGCATTCCCCAACATTGTTCAAGCCTTATCGTGGCGGTGGGGCTCAGCAGCCTGCGGTGAATCGAGACACCTTGAGTGAAGCCACACAGAAGAAGGAGCCGCTCTTTGTACATCTCTTATATGAAGAGGTGGCAAAGGAGTAAGAGGAGGCGGCGCACGGGGCAATGGGCGAGGATGGGAACCTCACCCCATAGCAATGTCCTAAAGTTGGTGGGGTTGTCCTGTGGTGTCGAACAACTCCATCAGTGGAGGTGGCGTCGATCCCTTAGGGGGCTGACAAGCCATCGAGGTGCCCTGAAAATTTTGTAATTCCGTTGCACGTCCCCAAAGGCGGCACTGATGGCACTCGCGGTGGTTATTGTGGGAATTCAGCACTAATGTGCCGCGAGCCCCACACACCACTGGAACCCACCCAGGGCCAGTGAAGGTGCGTAAGTGCGTTTCCCCGCGTCAACAAAAAACTGTGATATATGATAAACATTTATGATCTAGACGGCATTCCCACCAGCGAACTCTGTCAAATCGTAATGTTTCGCTATCGAAAATGTAGTCACGTGAAACCCGATGGAATACTCGCTTCCTTAATCTAATATAGATATTTAGTTGAATGAAAAAGGTATTATAAAGCCTATAGGTAAGTTCGAAATAGCTTCACTACACTCACCAAGTGCCGTTCTGTATACTCTCCGTGGTGTTCTTCCAGACCCTCGTGATGTTCTCCAAGTCCTCATCGTCCTGCTCCAGCGGCCCGACAGTGAACGTGACGGGGATGACCCACTTGGGCGCGGGCGGCGGCTTGGTGGTCCTGACCGTGGTGCGGCGGGTGGTGGGCGGCGTGGGGGTGGTGGTGGCGTTGATGTCCTCCTCGTATGCCTCAGTCAGGTTCTCTACAAAAACAACACCAAACTTATTACTTTTTGTAAGCGGTGCACTGCAGCCAAGTGCAGGCTCGACCGGGGAGGTGAGGCTCACTTATACCTCCTAAAAGTGACAATTATTCTAAATAAACTAGATGCGCCACGCGTTTTCACTCGCGCAACTACGATCCATAATAGGCCTATATATTAGCACCTAAAGGTTACCGAAAACAGATAGTAGCCGATTCTCAGACCTAATGCATATGCAAATAAAATTTGGTTAAAATCGGTAAAGCCGTTTCGGAGGAGTATGGTAACTAACTATGTGTTCGTTATATTTAAGACAATAAACAAATTCAATAATTTATTTTCCAGTATCGTTTCTTCGTGTACACAATGTGGATGCCCTCCGTTTGAGTGAACAATACCTGTGACCAGACACAGCGCTGTTCCTTCATGTATTTCTGTTTGTAGAGAACAGTGTTTTTTTAATAGAGAATAGGGGACAAACGACAAACCAGATCCACATAATTACTATGCTGATGCGTTGCCCTCCTTTCCTTCTCCGCAATGGGCCACCGCTACTCACAAACCGCACGCAACGTGACAACAACGTGAGCAAAGAGGTACCTCTCCGGTCGTACCGGCCCAATTCCGTTGCATAGGAGGATGTAGTGTCGAGCACCATGCATGGCTCTACCTCCTCCTAAAAAGAGTGCCACATATCTCGATCTTTATAAGTATACCTGCCTTGCCTCCTCCACATGTATAACGCACAGAAACGAAGTTCCCTCACCAGGTTCGTAGAACAGCTGGTCCAGTTCGGCTCGCAGGTGGTACGTGAGCAGCTGGTTGACCATCGGCGACTCCGGCGCGGGCGGCTCCGCTGACATCACGAAACTGTCGATGAACCGATGTTCGTCACTGATCTGTATATTACTGGACCTATACTAATGTTATAAATAGGAAACCGTTGACAGACGATCACTGGACCGATTTGAAAAAATATTTTTCCATTAGAATCATTTTTTAAATTATAACCAGGATCTGCTGATGGAAAGTGACGATGCGGTCGAAGATGTAGCACGCTGGTCGAGCTGTATACTGAGCTATATACCGTCAGTAATAATCGCAGTACATTAAAAACCATACATACTTGTGAACTTTCACATTTATTATATTAGTTATGTTTAGAAACTCCACAGATTACTGGGACTCGAGGTCGAACCTAATGTCAGCCACTAAAACTCGGGCGACATCGGCCGCCTATACAAAGAGGTTCGCAACAATACCGCAACTGGCTAGGTGCCTCATAAATGATCGGAATCCGTCGATCGAAGGCCGTCGAATGACGTCAGCTTCCCACCCCAAACCCTGACCTCCGTCGAGACACTGACCGCTCCTGACGCAGCACGACCTCGTCGCCTTTGGTTCGAGCGCTCAGCAGCGGGTAGCCAGGCCGCTCGCACCAGCCGTCCCACGCGTGCGCCGGTGCCTCCTCGCCGCTGCCGCCGTCCTGCGCCAACGCACGCCACAGATCTCTACAAAACAACAACACTGACACTCTAATCACTGATCTCTATATATAGATAGCCCATCAATCGCAATGAAGAGCAAGAACGCCTGCGCTACCTATGTGTGGACAGTTTATCATGTGCAATTTAAAGATGTTCTAAAGCTTGATACGAGCTTGTTAATGCTCAATTTATTTGTGTTTTCTTTTAATATTCTGAGTCCTGCCAGACCTACACCATATCTGAAATTTTACATTTGTATCAACCATGAACATGTTTAAAGTGCGGTATGTTGCGTGCCAAATACTAATTCAAGTTCTAGAAGTGTGTAAAAAAGAGTGTGGGACGTTGTATGACAAATGATGATTGGAAGATGTAGAGTTTCAGACATTCATCTTCCATCCTCTATGTCATATAGTTAATGTTAAATAGAAGAATTACAATTAATTGGACAGGGCTGGATATACACATCGAACCTCGTTTTTGTTAAATGAGTGAAGAAGTCATCACGACAGTGAAGAAGTCATCACGACAGTTTAAAACTTCAAAGTATATAAAGTATGAACAATCAAAATATTAGTAATGGTGGAGGCGCATCTGTGTTATATTTGAATTGATGATCCATGTGTCAGCACATTATATTCATGAAGTAATTTAGTGTAAGCTATCCAGTGACATTTTAAAGAGATCAGTGGCAGAAACGTATTAGTGATCATCGGGCCCATCTTATCTAATCTCAGGAATCGGTCAGGTGTCAGCTGTGATTGGGTGTAGAGTGACAAGTACCGTGCGTCTGCGCTGGCGGCCCGGTGCAGCCGCAGCAGGCGCGCCAGCGCCGCACGCCCGGCCGCCGCGCCCGCGGCCTCGATAGCCATACTCACTATGGCAGCACCCTGGAATATATTTTATTTAAGGACAAATTAACAGTATTACTAACTTTGATTACCGTTGTATTGATATTTTAGCCTAATAGCTACTTTTGTCAACCTTTGAAAAGGTAAAAAATGGACTTCTCTAAGTCGGTATATGGACAATATTATCACGTATAACGGTCCTAAACTTGATCTGTTAACGCATCACCCAATGGAGTAAAGGAGACGACTTGTTTCGCTCTCCCATTCGCAGGATCCGCCCATTAACAGCATTACTAAGCTGGAATATAAACGGAATAATCATCTACACTGAAAAAATTGTTGTTGACCACAAAGACTTTCTCTGGCGGCGACACATTTTTACACAGAAATATGATCACTCACCTTATGTAGCGACAACTCATCGGTGGCTGCCTCTATGTCGGCTCGCTCCAGCCGCGGGGACGCAACCGCACGCACGCTGTTACTGGAATCCAACCTGTAATAAGAGAGCAGTCTAGTGGTGAAAATGTAACGAGCTGCGAAGGGTTTTATTTATAAGGTTATGTAACATTTAATAATAAAATTCTCGTGGTACAGCGATTGTATATGAACTCCTTCAATACACTACTACGCTCTGCTACGGATGAGCGTAGCTTCACTTGTCAGTGCTACGAGTGAACATATGTACACTTGTCAGTGCTATGAGTGAACATATGTACACTTGTCAGTGCTACGAGTGAACATATGTACACTTGTCAGTGCTACGAGTGAACATATGTACACTTGTCAGTGCTACGAGTGAACGCATCCCCCTTTGCCTGTAACACACGCCTACATACGTAACGTAACGAGCTAACGTAGCCCTACTTACCAGTACCACGGTTGAGCGTAACCTATATTTCGTGACATGTTACAAAGGTGAACATTTTCACTAATAAATATCTCTGCTAAAATAAATGAAAAAAAAAAATCAAAGTCCAGTTGGGAACAATGTATTTCACAAAATGGTGATATCGTAGCTTCAGCCAGAGCCTGACTGGTCCTGATACAGATTTTCGGGACCACCATTATTTTTATTGATCTTAGCGGACATGACATGATTTAGTGAATAAAACAGAAAGTGTGACCTAAATACTCACCTAAGAGCAGGTAGTATATGGTCTAACAACAGCGAATCCTGTTGCCTCTCCGGAGGTCCTCCGGATAGTGCTGAAGCTCTTTCTCCTAGCACCGATGTGAGCGCCTCCAGCAGCCATTGCGAGCTCCACCAGCGAGGCGACACCAGCCCTCCGAACCACTGACGATTTAAAAGGATTTCATGTTTAAACTAAGTACATAAGAGCAAGCGGAGCGCGATCTTAGTATACGGCCTTGCAATAAAAGTGGGCTCATGTAGCGTGACACAAAACCTTTTAGATAGTGATAATTTCAGATTATCTAGAAGAAATATTCGTACTTAATAGGAACTCGTTAGGCACGTCCACATAGAGTGAGCACCTGCTCACGAAGCATGTACGCGAGCAAAGTGTACACAAAAAGTCTGTTCTTAACTGACATGTGTGGGCGCTATTGCTGATTAACTGACGAATATGTTACCTCTCGCACATACAACCGAGTATACCAACTAAACGCGAGAGCGCGGACAATAAATATATCATTTTCGCGAAATTCCTCCTAGACTTCATGAGTAAAATTCGTCTCCTTTTTCAATAGTCTGATAAATTCAAAAGGAATACCAGAGACATCAACTTCTCATATCATCCTTTATACAAGGGTGGATGCAGACCTGTTTAAAAAGTGTTACTTTCCCAAAGACCAGAGCAAAACGGATTCTCAATTACCTGCTGCGCTAAGAGCCGGGCGATGACTTTGGTGTCTGTGAGCACGGAGGGTGAGAGCGTGATGAGCCCCCAGCCCTCCGAGTACTGACTGCCGCCCTCCACCACCACGATATCTGCAATAGCGTTGACAATTGCAGGAGATGACATAACTGCATTGCAGACGAATCGAGCTGACATGAACGGAGTGGTACCATTCGTTTGCCGGCGTAAAGTGACGGTCATGTCTTTTTTGACATCAGCCGTCATTCCATTTCAGATCTGTAGTTACTGAAAGACTCCGAACTGCATGTTTATCCAATTTTGTAATAAAAATGCGATTATATAATCTGTATGATACTACATAGTGACGACATTTGCGCAAACATCAATTTCATCATCATCATCACCAGCCTGTTTTCCTCCACTGATGGACATAGGGCTCCTCAATAGCACGACAGCTAAAAAAAGTACGAAACCAGCAAGGCTTACCGAATTTAGGCAGCGGGTATGAAGTGTTCAGTTCGTAGGAGAACAGCTGGATCGTCTTCTGCACCCACTCCAGTAGAGGTCTGAAATAATATATGTCTTAATTTATGTGACGTCATTATATAAAAAGTGTTATGTTACATTTTAGCCAATTGCTTCCACAAAGTTGTAGTTGGTGGACACGAGTCTTTCAGTTTTGAGGTTAAATCAGGAGTTCCTCAAGGATTTCACTTGGGCTCAATATTATTTTTGATATTTATTATTAATAAGTAGTAGTACACATAAAATTTCATCCCAAACGTAATTTTATAAAAAGTACGTAATATATAGATAACAATATTTTAGAGGAAGTTAGACAAATTCGGATTCTAGGAATGATTTTTGATTCTAAACTGAGTTTCAAACCACACTTTGACATGCTTATTAGTAAATCATACAAGTCGTTAAGTTTTATCTGGCAGAATTGTGAAGTTTTCAAGAATAGGAATGCTCTTACTTTGATATATAATTCACTCGTTCGCAGTTCGCTTGAATACTGCAGTAATATCTGGAACCCCCACTACAGGTGTCACATTGACCATATTGAAATAGATCAAAAATGTTTTCTATTTTTCTTAACAGTTCACGCCAAGCAACTTCCTTTACTCGAAAGCCATTCAGACAGATTAAGTTATGCTAAAGTGAATGTTCTAGAAGACCGTCGTTGGATAGTTGATCAAACACTGCTCTTTAAGATTTTAAGAAACCTTTTAGACTCTCCTATGTTATTACGGAAAAATATCATTTGCAGTTCCTCGTGCCGGACAGAGGTTTTGCAATTTCTCAACAAATTGTTTTAAGTGAAACATCGGTAACCACGGTGTGTTCACCAGAATTTGTCGTGAACACAACCTGATGTTTAAAGAGATTAAAGTTGACATTTTATTGACAATTCTTAATTAAATGGTACGACATAATTTAGTTGTTTCTTTTAAGTATGGTGAAATTTAGATTTTATTGTTGTGTTGAATCACATAACTATAGCACAGTGTTTTGTTTTTATTTTTAGAACTTAAGCATAGTTTTATATAATTCATGTAGGCATGCTGAGTTAGCCTGTTATTGGATTTGCATTTTGTTACTTTAACTATATCTACTGTTTGAAATTGAATGTAAATGTAATGTAAAATCTATTGGTTGACCAAAATAAATAAATAAATAAATAAATTGACACGTTTCTACGTGTCAATTTGTCAACACGTCACGCTCTCATAGCACAGGTACGAAATGAATGCGTTGTGCCGCAATTATGGTAGAGTTCACATGCCCTAATGGTCAATTGCCAATAAGTGAAGCATCAATTGTTGATCCGGACATCTATTGTCAATTCCTTCAAATTTAACATACAGAAAACGTTCAATCCATAGCACATGCTCGTATTTTCGCATAGCTACGAACGTATAGCTATGAGCGTAGCTACACTTTCTTCTGTTACGAGTGAGCGTTAGTCCACTTTCTTCTGCTACGAGTGAGCATAGGTCCACTTTTTCTGTTACGAGTGAACGTGGGTCCACTTTCTTTTGCTATGAGGGAGCGTAGCATCACTCGATTCGACTTCTTGATCTCGATGCGTCACTATACTTACCCAGACTCATCAAGTATGAGCTGCTGGTCACTATAAATGCTGATCTCTGGAGGGGACAGTTCCTCATCTGGTTGCTCGGTGGGTACGGCTGTGGCAGGGGTGGGGACAGTAGGCAACTCCAGGGGAGGGATGGAGCGGCGCTGCAGGCGGCACACCGCTAGCGCCACCATGTGGGGAGACATTGGTGGCGTCGTCGCAAATTCATCTTGAAGCTAATTAACAATTTAATAAAAACGTATTAGTCGCTGGCTGCACATGATAGATGTTAGAAGCGGGCTTCACGTACTATACAGATCGTCTTGGCGGAGGCAGGCATCACAACACAACAAACAATGAATTTTATGACGTTTGAAATATCGTTGATAAATCTGATAAATATTACAGGTTCAAATAAGTTTCCGGAGCCACACTGGAGCCAAGTATTTAAATTAATTATGTCTATTCACACACAAGTGTATTTAAAATATGGGTTTAACCAGAACAGCAATGAACCAATTTGTAAGATATGATTTTTGTGTGTGTATATATTTTTTTTGCCAGATTATGCTATCTCGTTTTGTACGATTTGTTGATTTCCAGGATTGGAAGGGAGGAAAAAGAATGCTACACGTCTACATAACAGTTGTTATATCGGTGTCTATAGGTATCAGTAGATATTAAAAGCCACCGGCTGCTCTTTTGCTCTTCTGTTAAAAAAAATATACAGGCCTCTAGCTATCAACTCACCAGTCTATGTCCTAGATAAAAGCCGGCTTCTTCTGTGGCGACAATAGGCATGTTCGTGAGTGAAACATGGAACCTGGAATATGGAGAAAAAAATATGTAGGACCGTAGCAATAAAGGGGAATTCAGCTGCTGCAGGGGGCTCCAACTTTTTTGGAGGAAGGGCGAAAAAGCTATTTATTCGCTTTCTTGAGACTTGTGGGCAGCCACATATATGAAACGTGTATTTAACCCAAAAACCGTTTTAGACAAATACTTATTCGAGTTTAATTTATAAAGTGAGAACAGCACGTAAAACAACAGGCAGACTCGTACGCGACGCTGATTGCCCGAACTGGATTCGAACAAATTTGAATGTAAACTGAATAAAATTAAATTTTTATACCAAAGTCGTTTTAAACAATTTTTACTTATGATGACATGGACCCGGGCACCTTTTAACTATACGTGATGACGAACACGATCCATTAACTATAGTTTGTGTGTAGAACACAAGAACCAAAAAACTGATTTGTATGAAATATATGACTTACCTCCTGTTAGTTATAACATCTGTTATAACATATTTGCCATTATCATAAAGAAGTATTCCGAAATAATAAATGGTTCCCAATAATTTTACGAAGGAAAGACCGCGGGTACGCCCCCCACATATCAGATGTGATCTGATGATTATAATGTTTCGTAATCAGTTGAAATATTTAATGTCAATACCTGTCTCTGACTACGGTGAGCTTGAATGTCGCTCGAAGGTGCGGCTCGTCCAGCGCGGGGAAAGCGGAGCGCGCGTGCGTCAGCCAGAAGCGCGACACGGCGCAGCGGCTGCAGGCACGTACAAGCAGTTGCAGATAGGGACTTTAGTGTTAGCCGTCATTCGGTGTGTTTTGAACACTGTCTTCTGTTTGTATATTTAAACAGAAATATTGTGCAACTTTGAATTTGTTTTCAAGCACACCCGTTTATAGGTGTTGATAAATGTTACGGCACATATAGTTTAGATTGGCGTAAAAATACGCTTTGTCCTTCATCTTTCTTTCTGTCCCTTTCCAAATGGCGAATTAAGCACATCCATATAAAACTATGAGCTGTGGTGCTCCATGGAAGATGACATATATAATTGTAGGTACAGATTTAAAACGGCACAAACAGAAAATTATTAATTGTTAAGTACAGTAAAAAAACAGAATATTTCTGTAACAGATTTATTGTGTAATACGACTAATACTTTTACTTATAGTATAGGGTGGAACCGGAGCCTTTCAACGACTACCGACGCCCATGAACATTAGCATAACTATGCCGACGCGTTGCCCACTTTTCAGCCAAAATGGGCCACCGGATAATCACAAACCGCACGAAACACGACACCATAGGTGTCACTTTATGGCGGTATCAAGTGAGTGGGAGGTGCCTCCCTAATCGTGCCGGTTCGATTCCGTTGCATACAGGGTCGTACATAAGAGCTGGTGCTATTTATGTGGCCATGATATATCACTGGCATGATGATGATGGAAGTGCGTCATGCAGATGCCATCCTAACCTTTGCTAATTGTGCGTCTTCAAAACTTGTGTAAATTATAATAACAACCGCACGCACGCACTCACACACGCAAGCTGATAACAAAATGAAGTGCTACTATACCAGACTAGTATCTTATCAGCAACGCCAAACTAGCAGCACTTACTACGTTTGTACAGCAGGTGTAGGCCAAACCCACTAAAAAGGTACATTATTGTTTTCATATACTTTGGAATGGAATGTCAATTTAAATTTGGCGGTAACTCACTGTCTGTGTGTGCCCGTGAGAAAAAAGCCACGCTGGCTATCGCTACGGTCCAGCTTCGTGATGAAGCGCAGACTCAGCGTGTAGTTGAACTTGCGACGGAGTTTCTCCTGCAAATCGTTATCTATTTTTGTAAAAAGCTAATGCTTTGTAGCCTATTTGGGCTGGCACAACCAGAGTGGTGCCTCCCGAGAACATACCGGAGTCTAGCAACCGAGTCCTGTGCATCACTGCACTGACGGGAATAGAGTTAGGACAACGCCAAACTACAAGCATAATGTATGATGACGCTTCTGGTTCGATAGTCACCAAAAGGCTGCAAATCGTTTATCCCCTTTACTCTAAAAAGGCCGTAACAAGGTCTACTGGTAAAAGATGAAGCAAGCATTATTAACTTCGACCGAATTCGTAGCACACGCTTACAGCGTCGTAACTGTGTTACGAGTAAGCGTAGCACCCATTTACCTGAGCTACGGGATATCTTTGGACCGCTTTAAGTGGTTGCATTTTTGTGTTTGTGCTTAATTTAAATTCCTACAATAAATACATATTATTGTTATTTCGTTCAAAATATTTATTTAATTTACCTTGAACTCGATGTAGGTCTGGTCAGCGGGCGGGTAGTCCAAGCTCTTGAGTACGCGGGGCCCGAGAGAGCCGCCAGTCTTGAAGAGCGCCCGTTCCGTGACGTTCATGTCCCGCAAGTTGAGCACAACAAAGGAAGTGTCGCGGTCCACCTTGAAGTCGATCGACACCTCGCCTGGAAACGTAAGTCTCGTGTTACGAGATCTAGCGCGCACGTGGAATATGCAGGGGAGGGCGGGCAAATGGGATCTCGCTACGGGTATATCAAGCCGTCGAGGTAACTCACCTCTCAGCTCGCCGGTGGTGAGGTTGGGATGTAGCCACAGGCTGTAGTGCTTCGGTATGAGGAAGGTGGGCAGTCGGGCGCCCCGCCACGGGTACACCATGCCGTTAGACGCGATACGTTCCCTGAAATAAAGTGATGTCTTGTATTAAATAAGCTTTTTGGGAGAGAGTTTTTAGAGTGAAAAGAAAAACGAAAATATACCTCATAGCATATACATTTAGTGAGAGGTAATGCCATGCTGCATTGTAGCGGAATTCAGTTGGCACGATGGGGCGGAGGTCACCCTCACTTACTTGATACTGGTGTAAAGTTACATCTTCAGTGTCGTTTTTTGTGCGGTTTGTGAGTAGCCGGCGGTCCATTGGGAGAAGATGAAGCAACGCATCGGCATACTAATTATGCTTCAGGGTGTCGGTAGTCGTAAAAAGGCTCCGATTGCTCGTTTGTCACCCTATCATCAGCGTCATTGTCAGCACTTATCGGTACACTACTGGACATAGGCCTCTTTCAATGAACGCCAAGACGACCGTTCTCCTGCTTCTCGCATAAATTCCGGACCGACTACTGCACAGAGATCTTCTTCCCACCTGGTGAACGGGCGACCAACACTTGTTTGCACAAACGCGGCCTCCACTCCAGAAACACTGGCCTATCTGGTCTATTCTTCAGAGTGTGTGACCAGCCCATTGCCACTTTTGCGAACTTTTATTAAAAGTTTTATATTACACTTTATTTCGCGTATTCTTCGCGTGATACCGGATCCTTTAGTACCCTGCCTTATGACTCGTTACGAATCTATCGTACATCAACACTGCATTCAAGCTATGCGGTATAGGTGACGTGAGAATGTGACTTACGGAATACTGCCCAACACAACTGAAGCCTACTATCGGCTTCCTTCTCGAAGTTATATCTACCTAATTGGAATAGTTGCCCGAGGTAGAAGTATTCGTCTACGACTTCGAGAAAAGCACCATCGACGTTGACCGGCCTAGGGAGACCGTGTTAGTTGAACATGACCTTTCTCTTATCCAAGTTCTTCCTAACGCCAATTGGTCAGGATGATACGCTTAGGCTGTGCTACATTTCCTGCAAGATCTCCAACATTTCGGCTAACGATATCTTTAGCGAAACGAAGATGTGAGAGGTACTCGCCGTCAATGTTTATGCAGCATTCTACCCAGTTTAATTTCTTAAAGACGTCCTCCAAAGTATTACTGAACAGTTTCGGAGAAATGACATCCCCCTGTCGCACCCCTCGATGCAATTGGATTGGCCTTGTTTGACCTCCCAGAATCAGAACGGATATAAGAGCAGCATCATATAATGCTCTCAGTAATTCGACGTATCGCTAATCGACTTGCTGTAAAGCTTCCAGAACAGCCCACGTCTCGCCAGAGTCGACAGCTTTTTCATAGTGCATTAAGGCAAGGCACGACGGCTGATTGTACTCATCTGTCTTTTGAATAACTTGCTCTATACATATAAAACGTGGTACATGATGCTAAATCCTCTGCAAAACTCAACCTACTCCGGTGGCTGGAATTCGTCGAGCTTTGTGATGAGACGATTCATTTGTCGCCCTGTACTATAAAAAAGTAACACGTCTTGTTCCTTATTGGAGAGCAGCATCGAGTGCCAGGTGCTGCTGTCACGTTATGACGATATCGTGACAGCGAGAAGAAACTCTCAGGAAATTAGGCTACAGTACAGCACTGTCTTTTAGCAAATTAAGAGCTTTCCACTCACTTGTTAGCAGCGGTTGCGTTCTCCTCCGCGCCCGTCGGCGGTTGCCCCGGGAGCAATTGATTGTCTTCACTACACGGACAATCTGAAATTGAACAATCAACTATTGCACCAATTTTAACTAGCATCTTTGCTACATAGAAAAAAAGGACAACAGAATATATCACAGATAATCCAAAAAAAAACTCACTTACGAATGTGAGGCATGGACATCGCTCCTGACGTTCAGAGAGAAAAAAGCCATCGAAATATGATGCTGGGGGTAGACAGAGAGCTAGTTGGGTTGGACAAGGAACAATAAGGGTTTCATACTAGAAGGAGAGCAAAGAAACCCTGGAAAATAGACGAGGAAAAATGAAAAATAGTAGGAAAAATGATAACCAAACGGCCACCACATAACACACTAAGCGTTCATTGAGTCCAAAGGACAGATAGATGCAAACGGGAGAAAATCGACCAAAAAATACATAGATACGTGGATAAAGGAAAATATTTCAAGAAGAGGTAGTGTCATGCTGCATAGGAGGAGACAGTGCAGTGCATGATGCACGACACTACATCCTCCTACGCAGCTGGAATTGAGCTGACACACTGCTGGTCTTCTCCACAGAAACTGTGGGGGGTTACGGGCATCGAGGCGAACCTCATAACCCGGGTTGGGTCGCAAGGGGGCGACTATCCCCTCGGTAACGGGGCCGCAATAAAATTGCGGTTTGCCATCCTGGCTTTTGGCTTAGGGAAATGTAGGCCCATTTAGGGCCTGTGTGTTATGTGGTATGTTGTGACTGTGGTGAGTAGCGATTGGGTGTGTCATGCGTGCGCATGTGTGATCCTCGTCCGGATCGCAGGACACGCAGTCCCTAGTCCCCTTGGTGGATCACGGGGGGGAGTTCACGCGGATACGGTCTCACGTCAGGTGGTCGCGCATGCAGCGGGGCCAGGTCACGTAGATGAGCATGCGGTCCATTGTCTGCCCTATTAAACATAGCGCTCGACAATCGAACCACAAACTCATCCAGCGACTCCATCCGCAAGTCACGCGCTATCACATCATTGCGGACGTAGCGACCGGCACCCGTGATGACCCGTAGGGATATAATTTGCTGGGCTTGCAGGCGTTTCCACTGGGCCTGGGAGGTTAGCGCGTACCATGCGGGGGCGGCGTAAGTGAGGCGTGACCGGATATATGTCTTGTAAATCCCCAGTTTCGTCCGTGTAGGAAGTCCGGACGCTAGTAGACGCACAAAAAAGCGCGGGCTGTTCTCGCTTGGTTGACCGCTCGTGAGCTGACACGATCGGGGAGGCACCCCTCGCTCACTTGATACTGCCGTAAAGTGACACCTGTACGCATTTCGAGCGGTTTGTCAGTGCCGGTGGCCCATTGAGGGGAGGTGAAAAAAGAGGGCAACGCATCGGTATAATTATGCTGATGTTCATGGGCGTCGGTAGTCGTTGAAAGGCTCCGATTACTCGTTTGTCCCCCTATACCAAAAAAAAATCAAACAAGATTTTCAAACAGATGAAAAGAACATATTTTTTTTCAACTGTTTGATCAGGAACTGATAAGAAAAGATAGATAGGAAGAAGGCCAGGACAAATTGAAAAAAATAACTCCACGACACGAGCTCTGCTCCCAAGAAAGAAAAGTTGATATGGTATTCAGTGGTTGTAAGAAGACCAGTACCAAGGGAGCCAACTCGCCGCTTCCCTGGGTACCTGTAGAGGCCACAACGAGCTTGTAATGACTGCGACGACTATAGAAGAGTTTAAAGGTCTTCGGAAGGTAACATTTGGGAACCATTAGCCCGACCTCACCTATAAGTTGTCAGGGCCATCTTGATTGAATCGGGAAGTGTACTGTAGTGTAAGTAGTGGTGGTACATACCAGGCTGCGGCGTCGCGTACACCACAAGCAGAGCGGTAGCAAACATGGCGGAGAAGACTAGCGCGGCGAGACACAAAGCGCGGCGCTGCGAGCAGACCGCCACCGGCGTGTCGCCGAGCTCCCGGGCCTCCCGCGCCTTGTCCGTGTCTGTTATAATTACACTTCATATAAATAGTCTATCTAAATCATATATGTACTAGCAACCATCTCGGCTCTGCCCGTGAATAAATTGTACACTAGAACCTTCCTCGCAAATCCCTCTATCCATAGAAAACAATATGAAAAGCCGTTAAGTAGATTTTGAAAAAATCGATCACATACAGACAGACGTCTTTTGTGGACTATATATGTATATGTGGTGCAGGACTATGGGCAGTGTGTACCTTCTTCTAAATGAGTTAACTGTTATATATAACAAAAAGTGTATACAAATATAGATTATACAATCTATACATAGTAACGATAAATTATATCTAGAAATTATAACACAGCTTTTTTCATCAGACCCATTGGTAGCGGGTAGACGACATCGCCACCACGGCTCGAGCATTGTCGTATCGGTGGGGCTCTGTAGCCTGGGGTGAACCCAGACACCTCGGGCGGAGCCAATTGAACCGGGGAGGGGGCTAAGAGGAGAAGGAGGCGGCGTTTCTGCGCACGGGGCATGGGGCGAGGATGGGGATCTCTCTGTGGAGGTGATGTCGGTCCCCTAGGGGGCTGATCAGCCTTCGAGGTGTCCTGATGATTTGTTGTTCCAGGGCACCACACGAAAGGCGGAACTGATGGCACTCGCAGTGGTTTCTGTCGGTTTCCGGCACTAAATGTGCCGCGAGCCCCACACACCACTGGACCCCACCAGTCCAGGGCCAGTGAAGGCACGTGAATATATTTCCCCGCGTCAACAAAAAAAAAGGGTAGACGATACATCGCTGGGAAGGCCTTTTTAGTTTATAATACCGTTCACATGTTCGTTGAAGTTTCACTTCTATTATGGGTTCCAGCCAAACGGAATAAAGGTCGTCAGACCGATACTGATATAATGTATGAAGCAGACATGAATAATAGCTGTACCTTGGATTTATTTGAACTCACCCGCCAAAAATGCCACATCATCCAAATCTTGGTCGACCATATTGCGCCAGGCGGCCGCTGAAATTGAATTTTGAATATGATAAAAGAAACACTGTCAAGAAAAATGGAAAGTTTTCTTACACTATCGTTTTATCGTTTACCTTCGAACTGCTTGGAGGAGCATGATAATATAGAAGATGATAATAAGGAAGAAGACGAGGAAGAATAATTTAGTACTAGTCATTCTGCCTTGCAGCAGAATTAAGTAGTCACGACAGCTAGACCTCTCGCTCACATGATGCGACAGTGTCTTTGCGTTTCTTGCAGTTTGTGACTTTCTGTCAGCCCGTTTGAGCGAAATAGCCAAATAACAAATAACAATAGAAGCTCGTTTGCCTGCTTATGCTAAAAAGTAATGATGTAAAGAGCTTACCCTTCGCGGAACCGTTTCTGTCGGCTTTATACTTGCCGATGGGCTCCATCTGAATACCGTCCATTTCACGATCCCGGCATGCCTATCACCTGGAATGAAAAAAAAACATTGTAATGAAAACCGAATTTAGGCTACGGTCTCTACTTTTGGAGTTTATCATTCTTTATCCTAGCTTCATCCCGTTTTTACATCAGCTAACATCTGGATTGGATTCCTAATCTAAGAGAGTTTCCAAGAGCACCGGTTTTTACACGGAGCAACTGCCGTCGGACCTCTGCATCGCAGAAGGGAAACCACACACAATTCTAGATTAGGTCGAATTCGAATACACGAATGAGGGTTTCCTCAGGATGTTTTCTTTCACCGTAAATGTATGTGAGTTAGAAAATTGCATGGCGGGGCCTCGAAACTGGACAACCGGAATGGAAGTCCCGAAGTAGGTAAAAAAATATCAGTCATAATAATCAGGAACTTAAATATCGTTAAGGCCTGCAGTATAAAAAAAGATTGAGGAGTAAATCGCGTGAAGCAGCAATTCTCAGTGTAACACATTACAGCGCTTACATCGTTTATGTATGCTGGGGAGCTTTCACTTCAGAAACAAATGGAGTAAACTCCAATCGTGTGTCGTAGCACATACACATCCTTTTTGCTTCGCTTAATAATTAATATACAACAGCTGATGATGGTTATAGCTTTAAAACTACAACTAAAGTACAACCCTAATACAAAAGGATTAATCATAAAAAGTAAAGTATCATTTTCAATTATTAGCCTGTAGGGCTGTATGAAGGTATAACAATCGTAGTCGTCTTCTTTTAAAAAAATACAACGTCAACGGGCAGGCAAAAGCGCTCATGCATACAGCCTATAATAGACAATGCTTTGAGAAAAAACGTATGCGTAAACACGGTTTGCCGGGGGAGCGTGTGAAGTGCTGAAAAATAGAGATGCATTCTCGTAATTATACGTCACTTATTCGCAGGGTTGTCACATGTTGGTCTTTATAACAGCATTTTGTTAGCATCAACATCATCGTTATTTCCTATCAGTGGCTAAAGAGTCTTTCAGCACCGGACCAATACTATAAAGATTTAGGATATGCTATAATAATGCGTATCTTCGAATGTTATAGCCGACTAATCTATGAAAATAAAAATAAATGATTTCACTTAAAAACTGTATACATTGAGCTTCGTTTTGAGACGACATATAAGTCACTATGTAAGGTTACGTTGCCAATGGGTAAAAACGGGACCCCCCTATTAAGTCTGCGGTGTCCGTCTGGTCCTCGCTGGATGTCTTTAACCGTCTATCCATCTCTCTGCTACCAGGCCCAGGCTCTAATTAATTAACCATGATAATTAGACAGCAGAAATTTTTGCAAGTGATGTGCTATAACAACGAATAATAAAGTATAGAATAAATTAATTATTCTAGGAGGCTTCTTCTATACTACATTATATCTGTATTCAATACTTAAACTTATTTTTGCGTTTCTAAAAAATGTGAATTTTTCGTTGACAGTAGGTATTGTAATGTGATTGATAAATGATTATTATCTTTTATAACAAAGTCAAGTGCTGTTGATTCTGTAATAAATAAATACAGTAAACAAGCGTGTTTTTTGCGTTTCTTATTCCAATAATGGCACGGAACCCTTCGCATGCGAGTTCGACTTCCACTTAACTTTTAGGAAGAGGTGGTGCCGTGCTGCATAGGAGGAGGTAGTGCATAGTGCATTACACTACATCCTCCTATGCAACGGAATTGGGCCGACAAGACCGGGGAGGTACCTCTCGTTCACATAATATCACTGTAAAGTCACATCTTCAGTGTCGCGTTTCGTGAGGTTTGTGAGTAGCCGGTGGCCCGTGGGGGGGGGAAGAAGGAAGGCAACGCATCGGCATAGTAATTGTGTGGATATTCGTGGGCGTCGTAGTCGTAAAAAGGCTCCGATTTCTGGTTTGCCCCCTATTCTATAAAAAAAACTTGGCTGGTTTTTAATACCGCATACAGGTATCTCAGTGACACTTGAAAGTAATTTTAAGAGAGTACTTTCACGAATTGGACGGTCGGATTGGACGGTTGGATCGGACGGATTACAATTCCTGAATTGGAATTGTAATTTAGGAACGCTACAACCACATGAAATTATTATATCAGTGCCAAAGTAAAAAATACTCTTCAACGGACATCTACGCGAGACGTGTCCAAGTGTGTGACGCAGTTTATAACTGAGTACCATAGCTACGCCGCAGCTATCTACGCCGTAGCTATCTACGCTGTAGCGTGCCAACTTTGGCTCTTTGCCAGTGTTGTCTTGAATAATAACTTAGGCTGTGTATAATTATGTTTACGAATCAAACTTTTTGAATACATACAAAGTAGTGTTTAGAGCATACTTGATAATGCCCGCGTCTTTGATCGTGTGAAATCGAAAACATCTATTCCAAGTGAACACTTTTTTCTGTGTCCACGCGTTGGTGGGATTGATGTGTGATGCGGAACAGCCCCAGCTTAACAATCACAAACTTACAGGAGATCAGAGACTTATTTAAATGCCTACGTGCCTGGGGTATTGCTAGCTCTGCGCCAATTAGAGCCTACATACGTGACGGCGCAAAATAACGAAAGGGAGAATTACCCTATTAGTTATTCCAGATTACCGTTTTATATATCTGTGACAATTTTTACTCAAATGTTTCCGACGTTTCACCCTCATAACGCAACACAAGTATGTACTTGTGACACTGATCATGCCTACTGTATTGTAAATAGCGTGCAAATATGACATACGCCATAAAATAATCATTTAAATTTTACCTGTTTTTATGACACGTGAAAGCGGAATACCACTCAAATTTCAGAAACTATAATACCAAACTTGAAATTTGACAGGAAAAGTCACGAAACGGAAAATCAGACGACATCGGGGTCGTTTACCAGATCTAGAGGATTTGACGATAGCTACTACTCCTGGTCATCTTCACAGATGATCTGCGAGGGCTACGGGCACCGAGGCGAACCTCATAAACCGGGTGGGATCGTAAGGGGACAACTATCCCGTCGGTAACGGGGCCGCAATAAATTTACGGGTTTGCCATCGTGGCTTTTGGGCTCAGGGAGGGAATATAGGCCTGTTCAGGGCCTGTGTGTGAGTGTGTAACTGTGGTGAGTAGCGATTGGGTGTGTCATGCGTGCACATGTGTGATCCTCGTCCGCATCGCAGGGCACGCAGTCCCTGGTCCGCTTGGTGAATCACGGGGGGGGGGGGTGAGTTCACGCGGATACGATCTCACGTCAGGTGGTCGCGCGTGCAGCGGGGCCAAGTCGCGTAGATGAGCATGCGGTCATTGCGGACAATCGAAACACAAACTCATCCATCGACTCTATACGCAAGTCGCGTGCGATCACATCATTGCGGACGTAGCGACCGGCTCCCGTGATGACCCGTAGGGATATATTTTGCTGGGCTTGCAGGCGTTTCCGCTAGGCCTGGGAGGCTAGCGCGTACCATGCGGGAGCGGCGTAAGTGAGGCGTGACCGGATATATGTCTCGTAAATCCCCAGTTTCGTCCGTGTAGGAAGTCCGGACGCTAGTACCGGCCACAACAAAGCGCGGGCTGTTCTCGCCTGGTTGACCGCTCGGTCCACCTGCGAGCCCATCCGCAGCGCGTGGTCCATACTGCATTCGAGATACACGACTGGGGATTCCCAAGACACATCCTGGCCTCTGAACTTTAACCGCCCCGGCATGTTATGTTATATAGCGCCGTCGTCTTATCCACGTTGACGGACATGCGCCACCTGTCGAGCCACTCCGGCAACCGGTCCAACATGCGCTGCATGCGCCCAGTTGCGAGCTCCGGCTTTCGGGACGAGGTAACGTATGCGCTGTCGTCGGCGAACAGCGCGAGCATGACATCCACCTCACCCTCTTCCGAAGGATCATTGAGTGTGGGGATGTCATTCGTGTAGGCCGCGTACAGGCAAGGGGATAGGCAACTGCCCTGTGGCACTCCGGCACGTGTGGCCTTCACCGAGGAGTGTCTCCGCTCCACCGCTACCCGGAAGGTCCTACCTTCCAAGAATGACGCCACTAGTCTCACAAGCTCCAGCGGGACACCGGCGTCCACCAACTTGTACCGGAGTCCCGGGTGCCACACCCTGTCGTAGGCCTTCTCCATATCGAGAAAGACCGCGACAGAGTGTCTCCCCTTGTTCATCTCTACAGACAAGTGGTGGATCACCCGCGTCAGTTGCAACGTGGTCGAGTGGCCGCTCCGGAAGCCGAACTGTTCATCCCTTATGGGAATGTACAGCTTCAGTCACCGAAGCGGAAGCCTCTCGGACAACTTGGCGATGTGGGACAGCAGCGTTATTGGCCGGTAGCTTCCGGGCAGGCTTCGTGGCTTGTCAAACTTCGGCAGGACGATGACCTCCCCTCTTTCCAGGTCTCCGGAAAGTGGGTCGTCCGGAGAATGTCATTCGCGATCTGTGTGAGAGCCACGGCTGCTCGCCTAGGCATCATCACCAGCGCTGTGGGGAGGATATCATCGGGGCCAGGAGCTTTGCGCCTCGAGAGGCGAAGTGCGACTTTCCGAAGATGAAATCCGTCCCGCTGAGTGGCGGAGTCGGGCTCTGAAGGAGCTCTTGAAATCGGTACTCCACCTGCTCGTGGTGCTCTGCGAACGACGGCGCCGCTGGGTGTGGTGAGAACTGTGTGTGTAGGTGTGATGCGAGCACTTCGGCGCGTGGCTGCGCTCCCTAGTGTTTCGCGCCTGTGGTGTCTAGGAGTGAGGTGATGGTGGTTTCTGGCCTCGTGAGACGTCTGTTTAGGACGTGCAGGCTGGTGTCGTTTTCGCCGGCGTGGAAGACTGTACTCTCCCAGCCTGCTCCACGATACTCCCTCACCTTCGCAGACAGAGACCTTCGGAGGAGACGATAGCGCCAGACACACACAGAGCGATTGACCTCGGCAACCCCAGAAAGGAAACCCGAGTGGACGCTGACGTGAAACTCTAGCCACTATACTGAGGCCCGATTATTATTAAATAGAATAGCTCTTTACGCGAATTGCCAACAAGTAGCCAAACCGCCGTACCGATTAGGTTAATCACGAGGACCACGCGCGTGTCGTACCACCCGCCCGTCGTGCCAGGGGGGGGGGACGGTTCCCCACAGTAATTATAACTATACGAGCTCTGTCAGCGTCGTCCCCCACGCTCATGCAAGGCCAAATTTAGCTGCCGCACGTGATCTACGCTGAGTAGCGGACCGGGCTAACCTTAAATAACTATCGCGATGCACCCTTCCCATCTGGGGGAAAGGAGTGTGCTCTGTCCCCCTGCCGACCACAATCGGAACAAGACAACTGATGTGTCGTTTAGTCACCCATGAAGCTGTACACTTCCGTCGGCATAGAATAGTAACAAGAAAAATAGAATTGTATTGTATGAACCACACAGGGTCAACATGTAATCATCTCATGTGCAATACGTTAACAGTCAGCTGTTTGAATGTAAAATCTAAGCAATTTTCAAAACGCGGTGTACACGATTGATAATATCCGGTCGATATTCGCATTTCCGTTTGTATTTCCCAACGTTAGTCCGTTTGTCAGTTACTCACGAGTTCTATAAAGTTGCCAGCAGGCAACGCGTTGCCAATTATGAATTTAATCATAAACGATTTGCTTTTGAGGGAAACACTTTGATAGAGCTGAAGTATCAAGTAAGAATGCAGTTCCGTAGTTTAAAAGATTGACATTACAGTACACAACAAAAACTTTAAACGAAAATTGGTTTGAACCTTTGAGTAATATATATGTTTTATAGTTGCAACAGTTCAATGGGTAGATTTTTTTTGAAGTTAGACTAAATGTGAGGAGAGTAAATTTTTACGATGCGATTTTTCGATTGCGATTTACGGTGTGCGCACACCGACATGAAAAACCGACACCCTGAAGCTAGCTATAGTCAACATTTTAGAGTTTCTCTTGTTACGCCAAAGAAGTATAACTTAAAACACGTGTATATAAGTACACACACAATATTTTATGCTCCGTAGCTTAAGAAATATGCGATTTTTTGCTACGGAACCCTTCACTCGCTCTTGACAGGTTTTTTTGTCTAGTTTGACAAACAAAATCTTTTGTTTATTATTGCGTTGGTCATAAAACTATATCATATGGACGCGCTTGACATAGCAAGAAAAATATTATGGCGGGTAAAATGGTGTCGTTCGAGTATCGATAATTGAGCGTAACACAGCTTAACGCTTTACCGCGCTTGCGTTGCTTAGGTCCCCCGCACCGTTAAATTCAGAATTATGTTCGATCATAAACTCCATTTGTGCGTCGGATTTGACACTCGCAGTTCTGAGATATAGATAAATTATGCGAATAGCATCTTTTTTTAAACTTATTATACAAACCTATGAAACATATTATAATAATGATTTTTTTTCATCTTTTCATTATCAGCCCTTATCGGTCACTGCTGGACATAGGCTTCTCGCAATGAATATACGACCGATCTCGATGATACGGGTTACTATTGAAATATTTTTATTTATTTATAATATTAAAATATATTATTATTGAAATAATTATTTTGATTAATACCACATGAAACTAAAATTAATTCGAATATATTTTTAGTGGTGAAAATTTCTACCATTTCTATTTTTATTTTATTCACAATAAAAATATTGGCGGAATAGTATTCTAAATACTGCCGTAAGATCGAGAACATATCTTATTGTTGTTCTAGAATTACTCCTTAAACACTCTCAAACAGATAATTAATCGATACCTCATCATAGGTCTAGGTAATTTTTTTGAAAAGCTGCAGACGCTCGACAAGGACTGTTTTTTTTAAACGCAACAAATATTTTAAAAGTACTGCAATACATAAAATTACTTACCAATCTCTCTGTTCTAGATAAGAATCTCACAGCATAAACTTCATACGCAATAAATAATAATGAATAATTATTATTTATAGTGCTATATTATATTATTTGCAAACGCGATTTTGTCACAAAACGACACTATACGCGCAGTACGGATACAGACTGAACGGAAAATGCCAACAAAAATCGATTTTGAGCGGGAAAGAGAGTACTCATGAAAGAGAGAAAACCGCGTGTGCGAAGTGTACAAGTGTGAAAGAGATGGGATGTATTATTTTCACTCTAGCGAACGAGGCAGACCATGTTTTGTTTGTGGGTGTGTTGAACCCTCCAAAATAGGGATGTTAATTGAAGTGGTACTATCGTTTTTCGAATATATTTTTGTGTCTATAAATAAAATATTTTCACTTGTCCTTTATTTACTTTTTAACATTTGTATTGGCTAAGGATCGAACCAGCCCTCCCTTCAATGTTTGTTTTATTATATATGATTTGTTTTATCACAATGCTGCCGATAATTATTTTATTGAGACAAGCTGAGCAACGCGGATTAACACCCATAAAATGATTCTCTAATATTATTTTGTCTGACGACCGGCTGGCTTAGTTGGTAACGTGGTGGTTAGTTCGCGTTTTCGCCAGTGGTCGCGGATTCTAATCCCGCCTAGGTCATGGATTTTTATATATGTAGTATATGTATTTCTATAATAAAAATCTTAAATATATAATATTTATTAAATTTATAAGAATATTAAATATATTTCCGTTGTCTAGTACCTGTAACACAAGTCCTTACGGTACTGAGTATAGGACTGGGCTAACAAATTGTAATAAAATAGTAGGCCTCTTTCAATGAACGCCAAGAAGATCGATCACCTACTACTCGCATCCAACCCGGACTCGCCACTGCACGGAGATCATCTGTTCATTGATCATAAATATTTCAAAGACAAATTTCAATTGTATGAACTTACTACTTGTACAAGTATTTCAGAATGTTATGATCACTTTGCACCTGAATTGAACGTACACTTTGGAGTCATTTGCTTGATGAGGTATGCCGTTAACACATTTAGCAAATAAAAATAATAAATTAGTTAATTCCTTATGTCTACACTTAAAACAAATTCATTGTCAATTTAAGGAAAGAAAAACAACAAAATGATATTTTATAGATATTTCGTAGTAACGCCGCCGAGTGTTTTCATAGCAGTTACTCGTCCAGTATCCCTGTAGATAACTGGAGCAGTAGGGGAAATGTGAAGGGTCGGATGCTGACACACGTCGAACTTTCAACATTAGCTTTAAAAATAGAACTCTCATTATGGTATTGCTCATTATTTTGTTTTCTTTTCTTTTCTAATGTAGGTGCTTAGTAGCATGGTATAGCGAGTAACGGATTTTTTGGGTTCCGTCGCCAAAGGCTCAATACGGGTTTTATTTCCGAGACTCCACTGGCTGTCTATCTATCGGTAGTCTGTATCTGATGAGGCATTTTCTTCGCGGGTGACGTTTTCCTGTTCTCCCTATAACAGCGAAAAAAAATGATTAGGAATACAAAATAAAAAGGTAAGTTGTTGCAGCGCACGACACGACCGGGTATTTACCGGCGTGTTGCTCACATGATACCGGCGTACGGTGACATCTTCGGAGTCGCGTTTCGTGTGTATCCGGTGGCCCATCCGAGGGTAGGTGAAAATGAGGGAGGGATGGCAACGCATCGACATATTGATTGTGCGGATGTTCATTTTGATTCATCGTTTGCATTCATATTATAATTGAGCCCCCGAGTGGATAACATAATCTATTTATTGTGTTATACATACTGAAAATTAAAATCTAGACTTTCGCGGGCTGATGACGAACTTTAAAAAAAAGAAAAAATGTTTATTATATTCTATCATCCTATCAAAACTAGAACGCCAAATTTGAATTTATTCGAACTGATAGAACTTGTGTGAGAGTACCTAGAACTTTCTCTGCCGTAGATTTCCTCAACAATGGAAAGAAACGAAATTCGTGCGGTGATAAAGTTTTACGTTTGAAAAGGTTTTTTAAAGGTTAGGCAACCCAGATTAAAGGCAAGCTAGGCAGTGTTTTAGGTAATACTGCTCCTTCCCGCATTGAGTACAATTCATACCCGGGTAACTGATTTTAAACGTGGGAGACAGAGCTGCGAATACGGCAACAGGTCTGGCCGCCCAAATGAATTCAAGAATTCGGACATGAATTCAAAAAAAATCAAAAAATCGTTTTGAATGATCGGCGCTTAAAGTTGCGGCATATAGCAGAGATGGCAAGTATTTCCTCTGCAACATTTTTAACATTTTACACCAACATTTGCGAATGAAAAAGATTTGGGCGCGATGGGTGCGGCATTTGCTCACTGTTAACCAAAAGCAACGTCGAGTGGACGATTCGTCGGAGTGTTTGGCGCTGTTGTGTGCAAGCATGATACTAACGAGTTTTGTGGCGTTACGTGACAGTAGATAAAACATGGATACATCGTTATACTCCTGAAACAAAAAAACAATCTAAGCAGTGGACTGAGAGCGGAAAACCTGCGCCGATGAAAGCAAAAACGGTTTTGTCGGCCGGCAAAGTCGTGGCGACTTTTTTTTTTGGGATGCTCGAGAGATTATTTTCGTGGATTATTTTGCAAAAAAGAAGGGTGTTATGTTGCTGCAAAAATGTTGTGAAGAAATCCGAAAGAAACGGCCTCATTTAGCCAAAAAGAAAGTTTTATTCCACCACGACAACGCACCTGTGCACTCGTCAGGGGTTACAGTTGCCAAATCCATGAATTACGGTTCGATTTTTTTTTTTGTTACTGCATCCCCCCCTATTCCCCAGATCTGGCCCCGTGCGACTTATTCCAGAATCTCAAGATATGGTTAGGTGGCCGAAGATTTTTAGGTGGCCGAAGATTTTCGTCAAATGATGAAGTCAATGTCACCGTAGACGAGTATTCTAAGGGGTTAGTGAAAACATTTTGTTAAACTGCTGTAACGGTATTGGAGAAGCGCTGGAGTAAATACAACAAGGTAGAAGGAAACTACGCTGAAAAATAAAATTGTTTTAAATAGATTATTAAAGTTTTTCTTTTTCGTTTCGAATACTTACGAATCATCACTTCTAGTTACTAATCACTTCCACAGTTGGGCTCCATTATTTACTATGACGATTTTTGCCACGATTTTAAAACGCAACAAGCGCATCAAGAAGCAATTAATGAAATGTTGCTAGCGCTGAACCTGCTTAAATTGCAAGATTCTGTTGTCAATGGGCCCTTCCCCTGGTTGATACAGTCTTTGATCGGCGCCACCATGGTTCGAATCTTGTCGTGGTGGTGGGCCTGAGTAGCCTGGAGTGAACATAGGCGAAGCCAATTGAACGGAGGGGGGTTGCTCTTTGTATCCTTATAAGGAGAGTGTTAGTGTTGTGAGTAGCCGGTGGCCCATGGGGAGGCAGGAGGAGGGCAACGCATGGGCACTCTCTTATAATAATATTCAATATTAATATTTTTAGACGCGTCAAAAGAGCAATAAGATGAGGCGCTTTCGCGCACGGTGCAAGGATGGGAAATTCATCCCATTGCACTGTTCCAAAGTTGGTGTCTTGTGGTGCGAGGCAACCCTTCTGTGGAGGGGGCATCGGTACCCTAAAAGATGGACTAGCCTTCGTGGAGTCCTGGTGAATTGTAGTTCCGGGGTCAGGCGCACCAAAGGACTGATCGCACTCGAAGTAGGTTTTGTGGTTATTCGGCACAATAATGTGCCGCGAGCCCACAGCACCCCTGGACCTCACGCAGGGCCAGTGATGGCACGAAAATGCGTTTCCCCGAATTAAGAAAATCAAAACATTACTGGATCAGCGCACTTTTTAGAGGAGGTCCGACCTGTATAGGATTCCGTGGCAATACTTAAATTTATTTCCCCGTAAAGCCAAAAAATAAATAAGACGTATAACTATTACTACTATAAATAAAAATGTTCAACACATTTTTTTATACTCTCATCCAAACCGCCTTCTAAGATTTTATTGATTCCCATCCGACTGGTTTTTTTTAGTAAATGGATCAATGAACTACTTATGATATGGCAAAAGTGCATTGAAATCAATGGTTCATACTTTGATAAATTAAGTATATTATATTAAAAATATTCGACTCTTTGTTCCTCCCATACAAAACGCCAATTTCAAAATTATATGTATACGGAGCAATCTATGCCACAGCTAGACTGATTTAAATGGTACTTATAAAGGACATAAGCTACATTTTATTTATTTTCTCTTTTTTATGTCTACAGTATATTTTAACTACAGATTAAATAAATTACAAAGTCTAAACAATAGAGAATTAATCTTGATTTTTGATAAATACTATCTGAGCAAATAAATCATATAAAAATTAAAATATGTACATCATTAACGCATTTTTTATGGAATAAACTTTAAGGCATTTTTTTTAAATATTGTAATCGATTTTATTAAACATAATACGTTATAAAAATATATGACTAGACAATATAAAAGTATTTACTCTTATGAAATATAAAATTTGAATTATTAGTTTCAACGCATCAGTTTCCGATTGGCGTATGAGCGACTAGTGTTGTATTATATAATATATATCATTTCTATGCCTTAGTATTGATATGGCAATGTTCAAAATATTGATAGAAATGCTGTAGATGAACGATTTTTTTAACAGGAGACGAAGAGATCTATCGTCTGGTACATAACTTGTATGTAGGCATTATTAAGAAGATTATTTAAATATGACGAAAGTTGCTGGCTGAGACCACCGCGCATATTCAAGTCCAAACATCTTGTGGTTCGCGCGGTGAATGATTATTTACATACACAACTACTACTAGTATAATTTTAACACATTAAACTCCATGCAAACTACTTCGGTTCCAAGTTCTGTTAAAGAAATTTGAGACAAATACCGTGAACCGATAGCGTTATTTTTCATTTTTTAATATGCCGTGCGAATGTTAGCCTCTTTAATTATTTATTCAGTGTATAAAAAAGGACCTCGCAACTACTTTAGCAGACTCTTTAGAAAAGAATGATAATTTGACATCTGTCACTTGTCAGTTTTCATAATTCAGTTTATTGTCGGCTTTGATAGTTCACGCTTGTTTGTACTTTGTGAACGTAAAATTGTTGTTTAGGCGAAGTGTGTAGTACTAATGTTCACATTTTAACGGAATATTCTTCTTCACAACAGAAATTGGTCATATTTTTAACATAACATAAGAGTATATTAAACAATGGCGGTAAGTGGCTGTCTATAAACGGTGAAATACTATTAAAATACCTAAAACTATCAAATCGGTGTTTGAGTCAACCGCGTGTTTAAATGCTATAATATTTTGTGATGCCGCTGTTCATTAACAGGCCTATATTGTTTTCAGTCTTTAGCAGCCGCTCAGGTCCAAGAAGTGCGATCGATTACTCGTATTGAAAGAATTGGCGCCCATTCCCACATTAGAGGCCTAGGTTTAGATGATGCATTGGAGCCGCGAGCCGTTTCCCAAGGCATGGTGGGTCAAAAGATGGCCAGAAAGGCTGCAGGTGTTATCTTGCAGATGATTCGAGAAGGTATTATTTGTTCAATATTGTTGGTTGTCATAGTTACGTTTAGGTTATGTTTGTTTCGAACATTTTTTGAATAACCTCATAAGTGTATGCATTCAATTACAACTTCGAACCAAGCAAGAAATCATCACCTTCATCCCTCTTTGTTCCCTAGTGAAGGCCATTATCGTTAGGATATCAGGATGGCGAATCTAGTCACTTTCAAATTGAGCTGATTACCACACATCAGCAGGCAAAAGTACAGTTTATTATTTTATTTTACAATTATTTTGTTTGTATGACTAGTATTTTCTCATATAAATAAAATCATTATGAACAGATTGATCTAATAGTTAATGTACAAATTGATTCCTATGTTATGGAAAATGTACTTATTGCTCACTTACTACAGTGCACATGCTGTGAAATTTATCTCTTGTTCAAACAGTTATCTATTGTGTTCCTTGCTAAGGTGTGCATCAAAATTATTACCATTATACAACATTCTTTAGGAAAAATTGCTGGAAGAGCAGTTTTACTGGCTGGACAGCCTGGTACAGGTAAAACTGCCATAGCAATGGGTTTGGCACAAGCTCTGGGACCAGACACACCATTCACAAGTATGGCAGGTGAGTTATTTTTTTTAATTTAGCCGATTTGGCTTTGTTGCATTGTCAGCATTGAAACAATATTTTAGTTATTACTACTGTTCCTAATTATAGCCTTTAAAGGATTGTGACAATATGTGGAGATATAACACATAATCATCAGCAGTCAGAAGTCCATCAGATGTCCACTGCTAGACATGGGCTTCCCTCAGAGAGAGCCACAGATAACACATAATAATCAACCAAAAAAGAGACAACATTTTAAAGCAGATTGTAGTAATGTAAAAAGCTGTTCTTACTTTAGATGCACTAGGTGCCATTACTTAATTCAGTTGTATCAGAGTATATTCCAATTTCAGGTTCGGAAATATACTCTTTAGAAATGAGTAAAACAGAAGCACTAACGCAGGCCATTAGAAAATCTATTGGAATCAGAATTAAGTGAGTTCTATTTTCTATCTATTCTGTATATATAAGAATAGAAGTACTATTCACTGTTTAATCATGAAATCTCAAACTAATGTCAATAAACTTCAATTTTGTCAGGTAGATTCTTTTTAGTGTGCAAACATCTGCTTAGGTCGAATTTTACGAAAGCCAAAGAATGCATTACTAGGGGTGGTGGGCCCAGGTGAAAATGCGAGGGGATGCTATACACATAATACATCAATTGCTAATTCGTTATAAGTAACATTTAAATCCTAGCTATTCATATTAATCTTGGCTGTTAATTTGGTAAAAGGCTAGCTTGCTTAGTACTTGTGATTATATTTTAATTTAACTTTGAATTGTATAATTATAGCCAATAGTAAGGCCTTCTATGCAAACTATTTATAAGATGAGTAATAGGTTGCTATATTTGATTGAATGTATTGTCACTTCTTCATGTTAACATGAATAAATTGTTTTACCTGATAATATTATGTTGGAACCGCTTGTAAATGTAAATTGAAAAATAAATAATTGTGGATAAAGTATATAAAGTTTGTTAATTTAAACAAGTGGCAATAGCTTGCCTTTCATTTTCGTGGTGAAGCATGTGGTTGATTGATGTTTTCTTTTGTTTTATAATTCCAGAGAAGAATCGGAAATAATTGAAGGTGAGGTGGTAGAAGTGGTAGTTGAACGAGCAGTAGGCAGTGGTGGAGCCAGGTCTGGACGCCTCACTCTCAAAACAACAGATATGGAGACCAACTATGACATGGGAACAAAGATGATTGACTCACTTATCAAGGAAAAGGTTTATAATATATGCAGTATTAGTTTTAATCCTACTAAAATATGGCTTATATACTAAATTGCGTAGTTTTCTGTTACGTTAAAGAATTTTATGATCAAATCTTTCGCAGATTTTGCAGATGGTTAATACAAACAAGTACACATAGAAATATTATCTGTTTGTTAGTACATGATATGAATATCCAAATATTATGGTCACAGTCAAGCCATAAGACTAAACTTCCATGATTTTCCATATTTGGTTGTCCACTCTCTGTGAATGTATCCTTGGTTAGGATAGATAATTCATACCATGAAAACTTTGTGTGTGTGTGACTATGTGTCATTTGGTTATTGTCTATGAACAAAGTAGTTTTACTGTAGGTGCAAGCGGGTGATGTGATCACAATAGACAAAGCAACTGGAAAGATCAACAAGTTGGGGCGCAGCTTCGCACGGGCTCGTGACTATGATGCAACAGGTATTTTGATATTTGTTTAGGTACCACCTTTCCTTTCCACCACTTGGTGATAAAGGCACTCCCGTTACTACTGAGTGGCGGTTATTCTAATATGAAGTAATGACTGTATAATACATGTTTGGTGTTTTCAAAGATATATCCATATTGGATCCTTATCTACTGACAATTGGGTAAACCAAGTTCTTAAATGCATGTATGCCTTAGAAGTATGAAGGGCATACAATTTAAGAACTTAAACTACTCTCTTTTATTTATTTATCTAACTACTACTTGTGTACACAGATAGAAAAAAATTAAATTGGGTTGTCTTTTTTATAGACATTTTTATGTATTTTTTTTTTAAATTTTATATGTATGCGTGTTTCATGTGATTTTCACACAGGTCAGCAGGCGCGTTTCGTGCAATGCCCGGAAGGCGAGCTGCAGAAGCGGAAGGAGGTGGTGCACACGGTCACTCTGCACGAGGTGGACGTAATCAACTCCAGAACTCACGGATTCTTAGCGCTCTTCTCAGGTCAGTTGGCTAGATAGTCAGTAGCGTAACTGTCTGTTGGCAAAACTCATCAGGCTTCGAGCAGTGGCAGTCCCCAGGCCTGACACGATTCTATGTATATAGATAGATGAAGTTTAATTTTGGAGACCAATGTACACTGATACTACAAGGCAATCACCTGGTATGGTCTCCTACAGGGGCCTTCAATGAAGTCATAATAATGTTCTGAATGGACAGAACCCTCTCTCTCCCCCTCTCCCTCTCTCTCTTTCTCTTCTCTCTCTCTCTCTCTCTCTCTCTCTCACACACACACACACACACACACAAGTTAGATAGTGTAACAAGCCATCTCTTTCACTCCATTGGGCAATGCGTTCACAGATCAATTACAGTGCACTGAAAACTGTCAACTGTAAACCACTTATACACAACCAGTTTTGTTAAGTCCTTCACGCTTTAAAATGTAACAATACATTCTATTGTGTGATTAGTTATACATGCGAAATACGGTTAAAACAACTACACGTACAGTTTATCAGCGTTATGATTGCTTTGCAGGTGATACGGGTGAGATCAAGTCGGAGATCCGTGAGCAGATCAACGGTAAAGTGGCCGAGTGGCGGGAGGAGGGCAAGGCGGAGATGATACCCGGCGTGCTGTTCATAGACGAGGTACCGATGGACAATAAACTCGCGCCGCCTTTGGGCCACCGTGACGATGAAAAAGTCTCGGTGGCCTAAAGATCTGCCATTATTGTTAATATTACTACTCTCACTAATGTTATAAATGACGAAGTTTGCGTGCATGTTTGTTGTTCTTTCATGCAAAGACTACCGACATATTGGATTTCGACAGATATAGATAAAATTTGTCTCTATAACATACTAACAGCACCGCGAGTTTCACGTAAATTGCCCCTATTTCAACTCCCGTCTTCACCCCCTTAGGAATGGAGTTTCCGAAAATCTTTTCTCAGTGCTGACTTTGTACTATAAAAACATTCTTATATTCATATATACCATCATAGATTTTACGCGGGTGAAACTGCGGGGCAAACACAGATATGATGTAAAATCAAAGTTTGCTTATTGTATAAGATCTTTTATAAGATGTAAAACATTACATCTAAGTGGATGATAAGTGGACACAATTCCTTATTCATTCCAGGCTCACATGTTGGACATCGAGTGCTTCTCGTTCCTCAACCGCGCGCTGGAGTCTGAGACCGCCCCAGTTGTGATGATGGCCACCAATCGCGGCATCACGCGGATACGCGGCACCAACTATCGCAGCCCGCACGGGATACCGCTCGACCTGCTGGATAGGATGATCATAGTGCCCACCTCGCCCTACAGCCACCAGGAGTTGAAGGAGATACTTAATATAAGGTAAAGATAAGTTGCAGAGATTTGACGCACTAACATGTGTAAACGAAAGTGGAAAAAAATATTCAATACAAGATAATGTTACTAACATAACACTGCCCTTCAGCTGCCATAATAGACAGTACACTCCAGCGCACGACTGGTACCCGGAATATAATTTAATAGCATTAATGATTATTAAAGATCAGTCATCTTCATTATGAATGTATAGTCAGCTGATCAACTAAGCGCTCCACTTGTTAATGTGATTATTATAATAATAATAAATACCAACCTTTTTGGGAACTGTATATAAGTCAATAAGTTTTTAATTCGTCACAAATCAAATGTGCTCGTACTCCTTACATGGTGTATTATATTGGCACATGACTGCCTTTTGATCTAGTAGCATGTTCAACTACACATCATGACATCCTGGGGCTCCCAGGTTGGCCTAAAATGTGCTATTAGGATTTTCAAGGTCACATAAAAGGTGTCGGTTTTGCGCTTTGTGTGCTACGTCTGTCCCGTGCCATTTGGTCGTTTTATCAGAATAAGCAGACGAGGGAATAGAGAGTCTATGGTATGGCCACTGCAGTGGTATTTCGACTAAGAGAACAATAATTTATCACATATACTTGGAGAGTTTCTTCATCTGTTGATTTGGAACGAATAATTTGTACTGTAAAAATGGAGAGTTCAGTAATGTTTATGTTTTATAAGATGCGAGGAAGAGGATTGTCAAATGTCCGCCGACGCGCTGACGGTGCTCACACGCATCGCCACGGAGACGTCGCTGCGGTACGCCATCCAGCTCATTACAACTGCCTCTCTCGTCGCCAAGAGACGGAGAGCGATCGAGGTGAGAGCGTGCGTGATTGCGTGCACGTGTAAATACGTGCGTACTTGAGTGCGTACGTACGCGAGTACCTGTAACGTGTTTGTCCTGAAAAATGTCACTACGTGTTTTTTTTATAGCATATGGATTTTTTATATAACGGGCAAAAGTGCCTTTTTACCAAAGTTCATAGACATCCGAATTATTGTGGTCATTGGAATACGCCCTCCTTTCCTCCGCCCCTAAAGTGGGCCACCTTCTGAGACGCGACATAGCTGTCCGTTTACGGCAGTATCATGTGAGCGAGATGCACCTCTCCGGTTGTGTCGGCCTCATACATTCTCATCTGTACATTCCCATGAAGGACGAACAGTTCGGCTTTCGGAGCGGCCACTCGACCACGTTGCAACTGACGCGGGTGATCACACAGATCGCAAATGGCATTCTCCGGACGGCCCACTTTCCGGAGACCTGGAAAGTGGGGAGGGTCATCGTTCTGCCGAAGTGGGGCAAGCCCCGAAGCCTGCCTGGAAGCTACCGGCCCATAACGCTGCTGTCCCACATCGCCAAGTTGCTCGAGAGGCTTCTGCTTCGGAGCTGAAGCTGTACATTCCCATAAGGGACGAACAGTTCGGCTTCC
>JAFELO010000858.1:184184-210220 GCA_017140195.1 Eumaeus atala
GCGTAGTTGCGTTTGACCTACAATCATGAAAGTAATCTGAACGAACGAACGAAGAAAATAAGGCAAGAAATCAGAACGAACAGGATAATTAGGGGAATAAATCTGAAAATTAGTACATTTTAATTATATCACTATAAAACCAGCTCATTTATACAAAAAGTGTGCAAATATAAGATCGGCAAATTTTATAAATTTTATTTCTCGTATACTTCCAGTTGGTGCACGTTGGTGTTTTTTTATAATGTCGGGAGGCTAACGAGAATTCGGAGCATTGTTACAACTACCGACGCCCATGAACATCCGCAATAATTACTATGCCATTGTGTTGTAGGAGACTTCCCTCCTCCCCTCAAATGGGTCAAACCGCACGAAACGCGACACTGACTTTATGTGATCGAACGGTACCGCCCCGATCGTACCACTCAAATTCCGATGCATGGCACTACCTCTTACAAAAAAAAAAAAAAGACGAAGATCCAAATTGCACTTGAATAGTATTTTTCATAAACTTACATTTTCAGCAGCTGTATAAATAGCGTGACTGCCATCGCGCGACAGCCACAGGCTGCTACCTGCAGGAACTTCGGTCTGAAACATGCCAAGCATAATTGTTGTTAAACTCTGCCAACCCCCCACTACAACGCAAGGACAACTTTAGCTGCCGCGCGTGAACTGGAACTAGCGGGTCGTTGGTTGTTGACCCGATCCCCTCGCCCTATAGTTTTAGTATAGTTACTTTTCAATCTTAAATAACTCTCAGGGTGCATGCTTCCCATCTGCGGGTAAGCATGGAAGGTACCCACGCTGTCCACGTGGATTACAATAATAACCACGTATAAAAGCTATATTTAATTCTGGTAGACGAGCTACAACATTGACGCATTTCGTCAAAGTAGTTCAGCAGTTTTAGCGTGATCGAGTAACAAACATCTGAACATCCAACTAAACTGTTGTACATGACTCGTACTAATAACATTCTCTCCGGCTGTCGGTATGCCTCCTATCACCTATACTTGTACCCTCACATTAACAACAACAACAACAACACATCTTCACGCCAGCTCAGAGAGGACGGCCTGCCTTGCATTATTATTATTCATCTTATCTTCCAAAATGTGAGAGGGGGGGGGGGCTCTCACATTCCACGTGCCCATCTGGACTCCGCACTTTAATATCTAGTATAAACGGGCAACACTTTGCCGGTATATTTATGACAGATACCACACTTTGGGAGTAAGATGATCTCCTTAGGCTATTGAAGTTGAATTTTTATTGTTTATTGATTAACCATGTAAATGTAATTGTATATTTTTATTGTTTATTGATTAACCAGCTAAATGTAATTGTATATTATTATTGTTTATAGATTAACCAGCTAAATGTAATTGTATATTTTTATTGTTTATTGATTAACCAGCTAAATGTAATTGTATATTTTTATTGTTTATTGATTAACCAGCTAAATGTAATTGTATATTTTTATTATTGAATTATTTTTCGTCATCATCATCACGATTATCACCCCTTATCGGCCCACAGCTGGACATTGGCCTCTCTCGATGTACGCCAAGACGGCCGATATCCTGCTACTCGCATCCACCCCGGACCGGTTACTGCACGGAGATCGTTTTCCCACCTGGTGGACGGTCGACTATTTTTATTGTCTTTAAACTAAGGGATATAATCGATAAAATACCAGCACAGTCTGTTACGCCGGTTCTGCTCAGGATAGTGCTAGGGTTGAACCGGTACTAGATTTTATTTTTGCTGGCGATCAAAAATGGTTTTTTTTTTTATAATTTTTTTATTTAGATTTTTCTTTCATTTTATTTCATATCGTGTCGCTGCATATGCACGTTTTAAGAATCGCAGCAGCGTGGCTGTAAATGTTCCGAAACATGTCCGGCGTGAACATGAAGTGGATGCTTGAGTACTTACAGCCAGGCTCTGTAGGTACTGAAATATCTGCGCGTACGGCCGAGCCTCAAGGTGCGTCCCCTCCGACTCCAGGAACTGCTCGATGTCTGCGGACAGCTGACCGTCTCCCCAAAATAGGAGGACGTTGTGTGTGCTCTGAAACAATATACGCGCGTGTATGTCTTGTCCTGATTCGAGGTTAGTTCTTTGTATGTGCTTGGCTCGACATTTTACAAAATTTTAATTATTTTATGCCGTTTTATAATAGTTATAAACGAACGATTTTTTTTTAGCTTGCAACTTTTAACCACTACAGTTATCGATTTGGTATGTGTGTGGTGGTGACAATATACCTTTAATAATTTAAATAATAATAATAATAATTAAATAGGCGTAAGGGCGTAATTTTAAATTCAATACGGTGTACTCCATTTTTTCGTTTCTCCCGCAGATGGGAGATGACGCATACGGAAGGTTCACACTTACCTGGTCGGCCCTTATAACCAGGTACGCGAAAAATACAGGATTGTACGGGATGTCCGAACCGCGAATGTTGAGAGTGTCTGAAAAAAAAGTGTCCTCAGTAAAGTTAAAAAGATATATTTCATATGCTTACTAGTCGGTTGATAGCGTGCCTGCGCACGTCGAAACCAAATACTAGATGACAGATGCTCAGGTACTTCAGTTTGACAATAGGTAGCCGATGGCAATTTACTTTAATTTTTATTATTTCTTAATTCTCTTTTTTCAATTATTTTTTCCACTTCGTCTTCTGGCGCTCTTAAAGGAGACCATAATCATTACAATAAGACTACTTTTACGGATTTTATCGCGGTTTATTTAATTATTTAACTAGTTAGTTATAAACCGCGACAGAATCCGTAAAAGTTGTTTTATTGTAATGAGTAACATTAGCGTAAACTCAATACATTAAGACCATAATCCATTTAAAGTGTGCAGCCACCGTCTCAGATCACAGTGACATGTGACACAGTTCACACTCAGTGAGTGACACAGTGCATAATCAGTGAGTGACACAGTGCATAATCACAATGACAAAAATCGGCTTGACGCTATTTATATTTATGTATAAAGTTACAGGCATATCATTGCCATCAGCGGATGATAAAGGCTGACGGTGATGATGAAGTAAATAAAGAATATTCACAGGCGATGTCGTCGAGAGCGGTGAGGATGAGCGCGGGGGCTCCGCGGGCCCGCGCCTGCGCCGCCAGCTCCGAGATCTTTTCGCTCGACCGTTTACCTGAAACAATTAATTAATTACATTACAATGAAACTACTTTTACGGGTTTTATCGCAGTTTATTTAGGTCACAAGGTCGATGTTCTAGACTAAACAACTTGTGACGTAATTACATTACAATGAGACTACTTTTACGGGTTTTATTGCAGTTTATTTAGGTCACAAGGTCGATGTTCTAGACTAAACAAATTGTGACGTAATTACATTACAATGAGACTACTATTACGGGTTTTATCGCAGTTTATTTCGGTCACAAGGTGGATGTTCTAGACTAAACATCTTTTGACGTAACACACCTGACACCTCAGGCCACCCGTGATCATGTTTGTTGTACGTGGAATTGATTCTTTCCTCGCTATCAAACGCTCTCACTCCTTCCTGTGTTACCCGATATTTTTGAAAGACCTACAGACGGACAACAAATTGATATGTAAAGGGGTCCGTTATTTCCTCTTGAGATGCTGAAAGCTAAAAAATTAGTAAATCGCTCTATGCAATATTTGCTTAGCAGAAGCAAATACAACACAATTCGCAGATCTTGATTTTCGAGTGCCACCTAAATTAACTCGCTCTAAAATCCCTTCCCGTCAAAATAGAACAAGGACCGGTCAACGTGCGCCACTTCATACAAGTACTGTAGAATTACAATCATCTGATTACTATGACTTCATAGAGTAGAACTCTGTAGAATTACAATCATCTCATTACTATGACTTCATAGAAGTAGAACTCTGTAGAATTACAATCATGTCATTACTATGACTTCACAGAAGTAGAACTCTGTAGAATTACAGTCGTCACACTACTATGACTTCACAGAAGTAGAACTCTGTAGAATTACAGTCATCACATTACTATGACTTCACAGAAGTAGAACTCTGTAGAATTACAGTCGTCACATTATTATGACTTCACAGAAGTAGAACTCTGTAGAATTACAGTCATCACATTACTATGACTTCACAGAAGTAGAACTCTGTAGAATTACAGTCGTCACACTACTATGACTTCACAGAAGTAGAACTCTGTAGAATTACAGTCATCACATTACTATGACTTCATAGAAGTAGAACTCTGTAGAATTACAGTCGTCACACTACTATGACTTCACAGAAGTAGAACTCTGTAGAATTACAATCATCTCATTACTATGACTTCACAGAAGTAGAACTCTGTAGAATTACAATCATGTCATTACTATGACTTCATAGAAGTAGAGCTCTGTAGAATTACAGTCATCTCATTACTATGACTTCACAGAAGTAGAACTATGTAGAATTACAGTCACCACATTACTATGACTTCACAGAAGCAGAATTCTGTAGAATTACAGTCATCTCCTTACTATGATTTTACAGAAGTAGAACTATGTAGAATTACAGTCAACACATTACTATGACTTCACAGAAGCAGAATTCTGTAGAATTACAATCATCTCATTACTATGACTTTTTATTTACTTTATTTTACTGTTTTATTAATTAACGAATATGTCAAAAATGTAAAAGGTTTTTCAGGAAGAGGTAGTGCCATGCTGCATAGGGGAGGTAGTGCCATGCACGGTGCATGACACATTGTATCCTCCTATGCAGCGGGATTGGGCCAGCACGACCGGGGGACCTCTTGGTCACTTGATACTGACGTAAAGTGACATCGTTGCTGTCGCTTTTCGTGAGGTTTGTGAGTAGCCGGTGGTCCATTGTGGGTAGGAGACGATACGAAGGCAACGCATCTGCGTAATTATCATGCGAATGGAAATAGGCTTCGGTAGCAATCAAAAGGCTTCGATTTCTCGTTCGCCCGCTTAGTCTCTACCTTACGCGATAAAATCCGTTAAATAGTCGCAGTAGTAAACAACATTCGCGTAAATATACGAAAATAAAATACAATCATCGCTTCGCTCTCCTTAAAAAATCATTAAAGTGTATGTTCTTAGTGGAAACAATTGTGTACTTTGATTGGTCGATACAAACTCGAAGGAAACAATTTATAACAATTTGTTGTGTACTTTGATTGTGTGTTGTTTACTCTATAATTGTTTCTGTATCCATCTCCAAATAAATAAATAATCCGGTCTTAAAATCAAAATTTTACCGGTAAGTAAAACGATAACAAAAATTACCGGTAAAATCTGTAGAGAGTGTTATGAGGGGCTCGTTGGGCCTCGCCGGCGGAGGGTCATTCAGCACCTGTCTAGCGGCATCGACCAAGTTGTTGGACACCGCACGGAGCACTATGTTATTAGCTTGCAGAGCAGTCTGAGGACACATTAATATATTTAACATTCAAAAACTCCAATAGCCAAACATAGAGCTAACTGCATTAATTGTTATGACTATTTAACAGATTTTAACGCGTTTCTTAAAATTTACGTGTGGAATGAGACACCATCGTAAATCAAAATCCTTTTGCTATCCTGTAATAAATTTACTTGTGGAATGAGACACCATCCTAAATCAAAATCCTTTTGCTATCTTGTAATAAATTTACTTGTGGAATGCCACAAGTAAATCTTAAGAAACACTACAAAATCCGTTATATAGTTATAACAATGAACAACACTCGCGTAAATATACGAGTAGGAAACCAATAATATAGTCATAATGACTTTTCACACGTCTGAAATGAATGGGCAAGTTAGTACGTGTGTTTGTTGCGTTTTCGTGCAATAACTATTGAACAGATTGATAAGAGATGTGGCACAGGTGTAGATTGCAATCAAAATAATACTAATTAACATGAAAATACTTTAAATCTCAAGAACATGTATAGAGGTATGTTTTGCTTCGATAAAACTGCGGGGCACAGCTAGTTATTGGGTTATTCTATAAGTTATTGCAGATAGTTATTGTAGGATTTATCCAATACTATCATCGCCCCGTGGACTCATCCGCTTCACTGCGGTTCTATTAGTCGTATCCTCATGGCATATAGCAAATAGCCACCTCGATAAAGGGACTATTCAACAGACAAATATTTTTTAAATTCAGGCCAGTATTTCCTGAGATTAGCGCGTTTAAACAAGCAAACAAGCTCTATATTATTAGTATAGACAATATTGTACAATGCTCACTTGCAGAGAGTTCCATGCGGTACGAGTGTAGGTGGTCGGGTCAATTCCCACCACGGAGTTTGCGGGCAGGTTCGCGACCAGCCAGTTGTCTATGGTAGCGTCAGTGCCTTGAACAGATAATACTTATTGATTGGTGATAGAACGGTGGCCTATTGAGGGGGTAGGGAGATAGAAACTCTGCACCCTAAACCACGGCCAGGGCCATGGAGGTCCACGCATCGGCATAGTGAATATGGTGTTCATGGTTTTAGGCATGTCCAGCAGTGGACTGATAAAGGCTGATAATGATGATGATGGTGATAGTACTATGACAGGAAAGTCAACTATTCATTCGGCTTTCTAATGTGTACAAAGCATACATAATGCTAATGTTTGTTTCTGTTAATTGTCAATTATTGTGTTATTGTAAATAAAATAAGCTGAGAGTTTCCTAAATAAAATGAGTATGGACGTCGGTAGTGATGTACCGCTACTCATGTAGTGGTGCATCACTACCGACGTTTGCTTGTTGCAGCAGCAAACCAACGCAATAGAGACTTAATAATCATAGTCCGCGTGTATCAGGCCGACGTACGTTACAAACTACGACAACTCTACAGATCCTTTGCTACTGATGTCTAATCTGGGCCTTACTCTTTTACATCAGCAATAATGACTTATTTTATTATAATTAACACTTATTTTCTGTTGTTACACGTTATTGGTAGACAAAATGTTATGGATTCGCGTTAGCAATATATTACGTAGCACAGCCAACAGCTACGCTCTCTCATAGCCAGTCAAGTGAAGCAATGCTTACAAAGTAGCACAGGCAAGTGTAAATAAACTTACTCGTCGCTCAGACAAGTGGAATGACGCATACTCGTAGCACAGCTACGCAGAGCTGCGAGCGTGAGCTCCGACTGCCATACGCCAATGTTAAGTTTCAACTTCTAATGGCAACCCTGTGACAGGAAACATTCTCCTTATTAGCGGTAACGTTGGAAGCTGGCTTGTCTCTCTCACCTTGGCGCATGAGTGTCCACACCGATAAATCGACTTCCAGCTCGAACTGCGTGAAGTACCTAGCGTCTGTCCACACTAGCGCATGATCTGCAGTCACCACAGCAGTGCCGGATGAGCCGGAGAGACCGGACAGCCATTCGCGACGGGCGTCGCATGGTGCTATGTACTGGGACTGAAATGAACACGCTAATGTTTCATAACTCGATTACAATTTCTGTGCGTAACTAGCGATCTGCCCCGGCTTCACCCGTGAGACATCAATAAGAGGAGCAAAATTGTACACGAAAACCTTCTCCGGGAATAGCTCTATCCATGAGTGAAAAACGTATGAAAATCCGTTTAGGAGACTTAAGCGATCACATACACAGATGATCCTCTCCATAAGCCGAACGTTCACGTCAGCGCCGAGGCCATTTTAGCTACCGCGCGCGAGCTGCCCCAGACGGAGAGGAGGGACCTCTTGGGCCCTCTGGTCATTATAAAAATAGTTAAATTAGCTGTTACAAACAATCTCATATCCGGATGCATATCTCCCATTCAAGGGAGATGGGAGGGGGGAGGGTCTGTCCTTCTTACGATCCCTAGCCTGGTCTCGTCGCCAGATGAGTACTCATAGCAATTTTCTCTTGGCTTGCACAGCATAAGTCCGGAAAAAAGTGTACGATAGCTTTAAGGCACTTTGTGTATAATAGGTATCTATGACGTGACATGGCGCTCTGGTGCAATGTGCTAACGTTCAATATATCTAGCCCTGCCTCGACCGCCGTAGAGTGTATACTCTATTTTCTTGATATTAGGTTTAGACATAGAATAACATAGAGCGGCATAGTATTATCGTGTACATGAAAACTTTCAATACCATAGAGCGCTCAGCACAGACCATAGAGAACAGGTTGTTTTCATGTAGACGATAGTAATAGTAGAAATGACAGATAACGTATAACGAAACTGAAATCAAATTCCTTATTTCCATTCTGAAATACATATTTTGAAGATGAGGGTGTGACATGCGTGTGTGAGAACTTACATTATGTGCGTCTGCTGTCGGTACAATATATGCGGTGACTCCAGCGCTCTGCATGACACCTCGAAGCGTTGTGACCCGCGCCAAACTAATCGCCCTGCTCAGCCTGCCTTGGAACGGTATTGCTGGAAGTTGAAAACAAAGTTGACTGATCGCTGGTCTTTGGAGGTACTTCACTATAAACGGCCGATGTTATCCACAACCCACGGTTTTGGAAGTCAAAATAATACTAATTTATTCTTGCGACCAGTTGGAAATGTGCCCTCAGGCTGAGTTGGAAATGTGGCGGTCCGACGGCGCTTCACGCCCGTGGTCGCGGGTTAGAATTCCGGCTAGTCGATGTTTACATTCCTATAATAAGAATCTCAAATACGTAACCGTTGTCTAGTACCTGTAACACAAGTCTCTACGATACTTCGTACAGAGCTAGGCTGATATTATATTATTATTTGCTCTGTATATTATGAGTAACTCAACTGTAATTGGAGCATCTTAACGGCTGTCGACATCCATAGATTTTACTGTCAGGCGAATACGTTTTCCTTCTTTCGTCTTCTCTTCTTTATGACATTTGCCTCACGGTTCTATCGTGGTTGTATTCATATTTTCTTAACAAAAAGTATTTTTTATATCGCAGGAGATTGTAATCAACTAAATCCGATTGGTAGTTTCGAAATCCGTGAAAGAATAAAAAATAACTTACTAGACACAGGATTGTCAGGTTCAGCCCACGTGCCATCTCTTGGATAGCCAGCGACCAGAGCGCCGCCCGCGCTGTAAATAAACAGTTGTTACAAAACCGGGTAAAATATTCTTTGTCTTTTTACTTGTTTTTATGTTATTGAAGTGAAATGTGACAGTTGGGTATGTCAGATAGTGCATAAAAGTTGCGTAAATGCAGTCAAGATGAGTTTGTTGCGAAAAATATGTCGCTTGGCCCACGGCGGCCGTGTTCGTAATAATGAAGTGTGAGTGTGGTTAGCTATAAAGAAAAGTGTAAAAAAAGAAGCTCCGTGCATGGCAATGGGCTGGTCATACACTCCGAAGATCAGATGGCAGATTGGCCATTAGGGTTCTGGGAGTGGAGGCCGCATTTAGGAAACCGAAGTGTTGGTCGACCGCACACCAGGTGGGAAGACGAAGACCGTGCAGTAGCTGGTCCGGGATGGATGCGAGTGGCCGCAGATTGGTAGTCTTGGCGTTCATTGAATTAGGCCATGTGGGCCGATTCGGACTGATAATGATGATGATCCGTTGGCTCGGACATGCAGATGAAAGATTAACTAAATAGGCGTATAAAGCGAATGTGGAAGGATGTGGGTACCGGGAAGACCAAAACTGACATACCGTGTTCAGATTGATCGGGTAGGTGCTGTCCGAAGGTGGTATCAGGAGTCTTTCGTGTTTGTATGAAGAGTGATGAATTCGGAGGCAGGTATGTAAGGATTGTGATCCGTTGCCTCTGCCTACCCCATTAGGGGACTGGCGTAAATATGTGTTGTTGTGTGTATATTCTGTTCCTCATCCAAGTTTCCAAATATTTTATTTCTACAGTCCACTGCAACATTTTATTGAGGATTTCTGATACGGTACTATTACGATCCCTCATGTTGATATTCATATTTATCTACACAGTGAAATATAAGGGGTTTACGCACTCAAAAGATTAAATTAATGTGGAAGTGTATTATCTGACGCACACAGAACTAAAACGTTCGATACGCGAAATCAATATTCATTATCTATTGTTTGTTAGAAAGCTTTCCATCAATCATTAATTCTAGGAAGAGGTAGTGCCATGCTGCATAGGAGGAGGTAGTGCTATGTATAGTGCATGACACGACGTCCTCCTATGCAACGGAATTGGCTCGGCACGACCGGGGAGGTACCTCGCGCTCACATAATACCGCCATAAAGTGACATCTTCAGTGTCCCGTTTCGTGCGGTTTTAGAGTAGCCGGTAGCCCATTGGAGGCGAGGGACAGGAGGGCAACGCGTCGGCATAGTAATTATATTGATGTTCATGCACGTCAGTTATCGTAAAAATGGCCCGATTGCTCGTTTTGTAGGGATGTAGGACCCGTATACATTTGCATTGCAGACAGACGTAACGGAGGCAACGCCTAACGTTGTTAAAGGTTGGTTCATTTGTCTACAAGTACACATCTACGTTCGTAAGAATTAGTGCTATGCTGCATTGCAGCGGAATTGTCATCGCCATAAATGAGACAGATTTTATGTTTCTTTTTTTTATTATAACCATTATAACGTACGGTTTTGGACGGGACGGGAAAAGTAGGGCAACGCATCTGCATGAGAATGCGGATTGCGGATGTCTATGGGCGTCAGTATTCGTCAGAAGCTCCGGTTCCTCGTTCCCCCTAGACTATGTAAAAAAGCCACAACATAAAGCAATAAATTTATATCAGCAACCGATCTCTGGCTTCACGTGACCCAGACCATCATATCGTGAGCACATCTGTGTAGCCGGTCCATGTTTGAGACGAGTGTTAGAATTCGTCGAAAGAGGTTTACGTTCAGCAGAGGACCGATTGAGGCTGGTGATGATTAAATTCGCATGTCGGTAATTCTTAAGTGACCACTTGCACTTAAGAATTACCAACGACACAAATAAACAAGAGTGTGGTTTAGACCACACGACAGAAGCAACACTTAACTGTATATACTGCTTATAGTGGAATGCGAATCGCTCGTACTGACTAAGTTTCATTATATGAATGACGTAATGGGCCCAAGGCTATTAAAACGAACCAAAAAGTCCATACATCGGGTTGAAAACGCTTACGCGCTACTGTTTCTTCATACCATGGCGAGATCATTTAACTCCACTCCTGAGCCAAGAGTCATATATGGCATTCCCGAATATCTGGCTGGAAAACTTCAGTGGACGTGAGATGTCAACACAACGCACTGCACCGGAGCCTCTCAGTACGCGTTGAATTTGCCCGCACACAATTCACATTCACAAACACATTCAAGTACGCCGCAATAAAGTGTTGGAACGACCTGCCACCGCCCTTACGGATGTTACGTAACACAGAACACTTTAAAAAGTAGTATAAAAATCTAATGAGTGCAAAACTCGATGTAACAACATAGGCGTAACTAAAGTATAACACCAAACTCTCGAGGTCTCGATTTATATAACAGTGATAATATTAAAAATAATAATAATATAAAAGTATGTATTTATAAACATTACTTTTTTATTCACTTATATTTACTTAGTTTTATTATCTTAATAATTTATCAATATATTATGTGCATACACGTTTTTTCAAAATATGTACCTTTATGTAATTGTTTGCGTTTGTTTTATTACTAAGTCATGTCGTCATGGTCAAGATCGAAAGAAATATTAATGGCCCTGAAAATCAGTGTCAGGACTCCTTGGGTTCCGGCTATAGCTGAGGTCCCACCATTTTGTGAAACGTACTATTGCCAACTGAGCTGTTTTCTTTTCCTTTCCAATGTTTTTACTTTACACTTGCTTATATTTAAATGTATTGGTCTGAGTGTGTTTTTTACAAATAGTTTTTTTATAGTAGCCCTACTTTATTTCATGTACTGTCTTTCTTTTTACAGTAATATATCTCTCTACTTCTATATTCACTAACTTACATCTCCCTCTCCACTTTCATTGGCCTCGTTTTCGTAACACTCATGTTACGCGCTCACCAGCTTACTCCCCATTTCAAGAGTGAGTAAAAAGGTTTAACTTCTAACATACACCCTGAGAGTGACAGTAGTTGCGTTTCTTACGGCTGAGAGAAATTAGGGAGAGCAACACATGAACAAAACAATTTAATTTCTTGGAGTATCTGTTACAAGGTACCGATTACTCGTTTGCCCCCTTATACTAAAAAAAAACCTCTTCGGTCCATTCGATTGTAAAAGGGCTTAGCGTCAGATGATATGTAAGCGAAATAACTCACAGATATATTAGCAGTGACACGTGAACAGCGTACGACATTTTGGATAAAACTATAGTTTTACTACACGAAATTATCTGGTCGCGATTGGAGTATCGATGTACCAAAGATAAAAGGATTAACGTTATTTAATAATGTGATAACACATATCGCAATTAATATGAGAGATGACCTTCTTCAATAGAAAGTATATGTTGTGTTTACGCTGAATTTGGCTTTCAACTGCCGCGTGGAATATACTCTGCTGACTGAACACAACATTACCTTAACCTTGTGCTAAGTACCGCACACTAGTGTGACGGGTACTAGGTAGACGCGAGGGTTTGTAAGTATCAATGGATGTTTGATTTTCACGTCCATACTATTGAATGGATTTTGGTGAAACTTTACAATAGCATAGCTCATGCGTCATAGCACGTAGGCTAAAGTAGTTATAAGTTTTGCGCGTGGTTTTCGCGGGTAGCCGCTACGACACGGTTTACACTAATGTTATAAAATTTGTATGTTTTATTAAACGTAAAAAAGAAATTAGGATAGGTATCACCGACGAGGACTTGAGATGCTTTTCTGATATAGAATAGGGGGCAAACGAGTAATCCGATCCTCTTGACGACTTCCATCCCACATGGATATCCGCGTTTTAGTTGTCCCTATCCCCTCCAATAGACCTCCGGCTACTCACAAACCGAACGAAGTGCGACTGCATAACTGTCCCTTCAAGGCGGTGCCATATGTTCGAGAGACGCCTCCCTGGTAGTGCCATGCTGCGATGCAGCGACACTTGTCCGGCGCGACCAGGGAGGTGTCTCTCGCTTACATAACACCACCGTGAAGTGACAGCTATGCTGTCACATTTTGAGCTTCCGGTGGCCCATTGGATGAGCAACGGAAAGCAGGCCACGCATTTGCCATAACAATTATGCGGATGTCTATGTGCGTCGGTCAACAAACTGCTCGTGTGCCCTGGCAAAATGGCGTAGGATTGAAATGAGACACGCAATGAACATACAAAATGTGTTTATTATGCCGGCCGCCTAGCGGAGGATGGGTGCGCACTCCGCCTGCAGCCAGGCGAGGTCGAGGAGCAGCCCCCGGGCCTGCAGCGGCGGCGCCAGCGCCTGCAGCACTCGCGCGTGGTAAGAGTTTATGTACGACAGCTGGAACAACACCAACACGTTGTGGAACACACTCGAGACAGTCGGTTCGTCGAAGTCAAAAAGTACGACACGGTAACCGACGCCACATGTAACGCCATCTATTGCAATACGTGTCTAGTTATTTTTAACATCGTTTGCAGTAAATGTTCAATGTCAAAAGACGGTGATCAACATGTGACGATTATTTTTGAAGTGAAAACATCTTAAGGTGCGTTGGGCAAATTTTCAAGTTGTGTATATGTCGTAGTTGTATTGCATTAATCGTCGTATTACATTAATGTTCTCCGTTTTGTATTGGGACGGGCCAACGATTAGCCGGATTATAATTACGAGACGTGCTTCAATATGGCGGCTGACGTTGTGTCTCATTGAATATTTGGTAGTGATAGTGATCGATACAAGTATGAAATTAGGCCAAGTGTTTTAAGAACAAATAATAAACCCTAACTACGGGTTAGGGGTTTTTAGTTAACTAGGCTTAAGGGGTCAAAGAGGCACATAATGACTCACATTATTACAATACGGCTAGCTCTATTGAATAACGCATAATGCCAAATGATTTCTATCAGAATTTCACATAGGCGTATTCAATCCGGCTGATCATTGGTCCGCCACATTACAGAACTATCCTGTTTATGAAAGTGGGTAGACGCAATGTAGTATGGCGATTTAGATAATCCAATTGCGACACATATAACGAGACAGGCGACAAAAGGATTCCGTCGACACTCCCGATACTCTGCTCTTCTGTAGAGTATAAGCAACAATCACATACGCATAGAGGTGAAGCATTGCAGCTGAAAAGTGTCGGCACGAACTGGGAGGTACCTCTCGCACCTGCGCAAAACTACAAGTATGTTGTCGCGTTTTTTGCGGAGCATAGAGGAGGGGGCACACATCTACTCTACAATGAAGTGGGCGTCTGTAGTCGCCGTAAGGCTCCTACTGTTCATTTGCCCTCTCATACTTTAAAGAAACATGCAGATGATAATAGGCCGGTAAAGTAATTCACATACTTTCACCCTCCTCTAAAGTGGCCACCGGATACTCAACAGGACGTAACGCGACACCGAATGTGAGCAGGGTATCTCCTCTATGCCGGCCCCGTTCGGCGGAAATGTAGCATGGCACTACCTCTTACTTGGCTTCATTGATAGCGAATAAATATAGTTTAAAGCAAGCTTCTGATATGGCTGGCGTCCAGTCATGGTAACGCCATCTAGGCCGCAATGCAACAATAACGCCGCAAAGCCTAAAATCCGCCTCCGACCTCACCTCGAAGTCAGTGAGGAGGCGCAGGTCCATGCATTTCCTCTGGTTGGGCACCAGCGTTATCGTCTCGAAGCCCAGCACGCCCCGGCCATCGAAGTCGCCCTGGAGTGTTGAGGCCTGCGGAAACGAATATTAATTCACTTGGACAAAGTTTACCCCGTGAAACTATATAATACATAAAAATAAATATTTAGTTTTATGAAACGTAATTTCCTTGCCTATCCCGTTGCGTGAAGATGTGTTGTTGTAGTAGCTCATTGTAGAAAAAGAGAGACGGAAAATGTGTGTTCGAATTTCTCACTCTAGCTTCTACAGTAACTCCCTACTGCAATTCGTTTCATTACTGTAACGCTCTCCTACCACATTCACCAGCTTACACCCCACTACAAGCGTAAGTAAATTTTATATCAGAAATATTCGATGCAATAACACATGAGGCAGTAACGCCTTGTCTCGCGTCTCTGGCGCACCCTTCAATTCAGAATCATGTTCTTCTCTTTTCATAGAAAAGGGGGACAAACGAGAATCGGAGAAATCTTTTTGCGACTACCGACACCCATAAACATCCACGTAATTGCCCTCCTTTCCTCCTTAATTGGCCACCGGCTACTCGAAAACCGCACGAAACGCGACACCGAAGATGTCACTTTACGACGGTATCATGTGAGCGAGAGGTACCTCCCCGGTCGTGCCGGCCCAATTCCGTTGCATGTAGGATGTAGTGTCATACACTATGCATGGCACTACCTCTTCCTATGCAGCGTTAGCTCATATTTAATAATGTCCGACTCGCGTCAAGTCGCGTGACGGAGATTATTAAATAATAAATATTTATTTATTGCACACCAAGAATACAGGTACAGAAAAATTATGACTATTTAGTTCAAGAAAAAGCAAACATACAATAGGAGGCCTTATCGCTTTAAAGCGATATCTTCCAGGCAGCCATCTTGGGAACGATGTATTGTGTGGAGATAAGGGCGTGCATTTTATAAACAAATTTTAAAATTTACAACCAACATATAGTGAATAATATATATGATTAAGTAAATACCTAAGAATTATATTGTGGAAAGATTAAGACCAGTGAGAGAAAAAAATAAAGAAAAAAGAAGCGCAATGAATATCGGGAGTGACAACATCAAAATGTCAATAATAAATATTGACGTTAACTAAATTAATACAAATTTACTAACTTAATTAATGCGAAAATGCATTAGTATGCAATTAAAATAAAGTAAATAGAAAAACACATAATTAACAACAGATATATATGGATTACATACAGTTTTCAGTTTATTCAGAATACAACAAAATGAGAATATTATTGTCGTAGAAAATGCTCTTTGACACGTGTTTTAAATATTTCAAGACTTGGCCTGCCTGATCTCCTCTCTCTCTCTCTCTCTCTCTCTCTCTCTCTCTCTCTCGTTTGGCAAAGAATACCACAGTTTGTCGGCTATTGCTGTGAAGCTTTTATTGTAGAATTTTGTACTTTGGTGGGGTACATTTAATTTGTTAACGAAACGGCTAGTCCTTAAGGCTGTTGAAAAATTTAATAAATCTTTTAGGTAAGTCGGATACCTGGGGTCGAAAAAAAACAATAGATGTAATACATGAGGGTTTCTGCGATGTGAGATACTCAGCCGCTTTAGAGATACTCGCTATTCAGAGACATGGTCAAACCTACGAAGGCCAAATATGAATCTAATAGTTGTGTATGCGTTGCAACTTATAACTGCTCCTTAGTTAAGTTAACATAACTTCCGTCAACATAATCAATAATTGGAAGTAACAAAGCCTGCGCTAGTGCAGTCCTGATGGTAATGGGTAAAAATTTTCCTAACCGCCTTAGTGAGGCAGAAGCACAATAAACTTCTCTACACGCCATGTCAACTTGACGTGTCCTTGAGAGAGTATCAAATAGTACACTTAGATGTTTTACTTTAGAACTATACTCAATGTGAACTCCATCCAAAATTAAGTGAGGTGTGTTTCCCATGTTTAGTCTCTTTAACAAGCCTGGACTATCAATGATTATAGCCCGGGTTTTGGCTGGGTCAATTTTTATGCCACGGTTGCAGGATCCTTGTTAATCTGATAAATAGTTGAGTTTAATTCATCCACGTGAGACTGCATATATATTTGGAGCAGATTACATACTGCTATATAGCCTCGTTCGCTTTAAGTGCCATCCGCATCCCGCGACCAATGAAACCAGTCCTATTGTATTAGGTCGATTAGTTACAAGTAAATTGATATACGTGACGTCACTGTATTTGTAATGCGAACACAGTACCTACGTGAGCAGTCATCAGCAGAACTATACCGTCTAAAACACAATCCGAAGCTTCTCTTCCCATGTGCGGGGGTCTGCGGGAGGACCCCAATAGACCGAGACCCGTCGTATTTTCCCGTCTATCCGTATTTCGCAAACCGCACGAAACCAGACAGCGACACGACATCACTTTCAAAGCGATGTCATTCTAAGTGGCTTTTTATATAACAGAGGCTCACCCGAGGATGGTCGGACTCGCTGTTGACAGGGATGGTGACCACCAGGTCCTCGTGGCGTATACCGAACTCGCCCACCTTGTAGTAGCCCGGCTCTGCAAGCGGAAAATTCAACTTCAACAAAGAATAACAGAACAAATTCAGTCAAAAATATATCATTACTGCTTAAGATATAACAAAACTGAAAAGATAATAAACAAAGCTAGTCAGTAGCCGCTTCTACATTTAGCACTGAATTAAACAAATGGTTTAATCTTTGACTGCGCCCCCGGCTTTCCTGATTGGTCCGCGACGCAACTGAAGGCATACGCCACACCACGTACGTACGGATAAGCACCACATACGAACCAATCCCCGCATTGAACAAAATCATAACCCCTGGAGAACTAGGGAACGTGAATTGTCACGTGACAATCTGCTATGCCGCAGTAGTATTTGCTCAGAAATAAGCGCAATGTTAAACATTTTTTGTTATGTCGATATTAATTAATATTACGAATTTAATTGATAGATTTCTAATAGTCGAATTTATTAATATGATTTTCAGTAATGATATACCTACATGTATGTGTCAACATGGGTTTTTGTTTCAAATGGTATTTTACGTACCATTACTGAGTATCTGGTTGCGCCTGAGGCCGGGGTCGTTGGGGTACGGCCGCCAGCTGACGCCGCTGGGCCCCTCGTGCACATTGAGGAAGTGGCCCACACCATGGCCTGTTCCGTGCGCGTAGTCCAGCCCGCGGGCCCACAGGTGCTGACGGGCCAGAGTGTCCAGCACGTTACCCTGGACACACATGCAACACATATACTACTATATTTATATGGTAACCCTCACATTACAACCTCTACTCCGGAGTCGTCAAATCATCGCTTAACATCTACATAATATAAGTGTTGTCATTATTCCTGCCTCTCCTCCAATAGGCCCACAGAAACTCACAGATAGATGTATCGTCATATAAATCAAATTGTAAGCACGGTCCCAATAATTATGTCGGCATGATAAATAGGCACTAGTTTTCATCATTTCAGAGTCGGAGGTCCTGGTCAAATCGCAACCCTTGCAACCAACACAGAACCGGTTCGTTATCGTTATGAACTCATTGTACACCGCTGGACCTGATTCAAAGAGCGCCACAAGTCATGGTCACGAGACACTTGAACCTAGCGGCTCCCCGCGACCTTAAACATATCACCAATCACCGAGGCCGTCCGACATCCCGTCTTCCGGTGCGAGGCCGCCACTCGAGAACCTTTCTTCCCAGGTATCGGTTGTTCGCACAATGTTGCCTTGCACAATGCCACTCCAGCTGAATTTCGAAGCTATAACGGTGACCCTGGTTCTCTTGCGGATCTTCGACTTCACTTCTATTATATCTCTCAAAGAAACACCAGACAGTGTTCTTTTCATGACACGCTAAGTGACACGGCGCTTGTTTAAGGCGCCAAGTCTCAGTGTCGTGTGTCTTAATTGGTACGCACTAATTGACGACTTTTAACGTAAGGAGACGAGAAGAGAAAATATTTTTTACATGACAACGTCGTGTGAATCGATAACGCTAGGTGCGTGCACGTAAAAGTATGACGCCATGTAACTTTCGGAGGCCCAGTATAAAACGTTAAGCTACAAAACGTACCCTGACTCCCGAGGGGAAGAGCGCGGTCGCGATCTCTATTTGGCCTTTCAGCACGAGGGTGAAGGCTTCTTTCTGGCTCTGCGACGGCTGGCCCATGTGCCTGGTCCTGGTGATGTCCGTCGTTCCGTCCCTAATAATTAATATACAGAGTTACATAATCTCCTTCTCGTAGGTAGGAAATGGTATCCTGGTCGGTATGTTCCCTGCCCTGGTGAAAAACAAGTGGTGGTGAGACTCAGTGTCCCAAGGTGAATCCAGACACCTGGATGAAGCCAATGGCACCGAGGGGCCCTTTGTACCCCTCTTAAAAAAGAGGACAAGGAGCATGAGGCGGCGCCTTCTCATACGGGACAAGGGGAACGATGAAACTTGTAGCACTTTCCCAAAGTGGTTGGGGTTCCTTTGTGGTGCGCCACAATCGCTCGGTGTAGGTGGTGACGGTCTCCTTACGGGACTGATTAGCTATCGAGGCGCCCTGATAATGAGTTCCATTCATCTGTCTCTGTAGCTCTACTCACAGGTACTGTCCGCCCGAGTCCAGCAGGAACATGTCCGTGGGGCGGATGTCCCTCTGGTCGCCGGTGCGGGAGGGGCTGTAGTGTATGATGGCCCCGTTCTCTCCGGCCCCCGCGATCGTCTCGAACGAAGGACCCATGAAAAACTTTTCTTCTCTGAAAGTAATATTTTTGAAATTAATATTTATACGAATACTAATTTTTTTGTTTGTTTGGTTGAACGCGCGTTTGCTTCCGGTTAATTTCCAAAATTTATTGGTCCGATTTGACCATTACTTCAGCGGCCCATTGATGTCTGGGATTCAAATTGGATGACATACATGCATAAGCGGGATATTGATGGTCGACCGTAGCCACCGGGGCACCTCTAGCTCACAAGACACCGAAAGATGACGGCTTTGCTTTCGCGTGTCGTGGCCTATTGTGTAAACTCACAAACCGCACGTATCGTGACAGCATGACTGTCGCTTTACGGCGGTGTCATGTGGTCACATGGCGCTGTCAAATTTTGTTGCAATGCAGCATGACACTGTGTTGAGACTTATCACGCACTTCCTGAACTCGAGCAGTTTATCCGCCGCCTGCACCTCCGTGACCGTCTCGCCCGCGTCCACGCGCTCGTGCAACCACCTGAAGAACCTCACCACTGCCACGGCATCCCTGATGTGGCAGTTCCTGAAACCCTGAAACACCACCCTACTGTCAGTGCCTGTTGCTTCCGAGCGACACACCTGCATATGCAGATGTTAAATATGCAAATGCTATAAAAACACACAAAAGAAAAAAGAGCAGTTTAGTTCTGTCAGGGCTTTGAGAGTTACTCTTACTTACTTCCTACCCGACTACGGTGAAATGTCAGGATTTTCACAAACATCTGTCATCTCGGCGTCAGTAATAAAAAGTCGGTTAACTTGGATCACTGCAAACCTTTTGTTCCTTTTTACGTCAAACGACTAATCTGACTTGTAGTTTTTACGTCAAATGACTAATCTGACTTGTAGTTTTTACGTCAAATGACTAATCTGACTTGTAGTTTTTACGTCAAATGACTAATCTGACTTGTAGTTTTTATGACAAATTATGTGATGTACTTAAAAACTGACTGAAAATACAGTCAGTTTTTAAGAAAATTGACAAAAGAAGTTTAGTAAAAGTGGCAAAGAACCAAATTAGTGGGATATTCATTGCTGATGACGAGGTGTTCCGCTCCTATGTTTAAAAAGCTTTTTAGAATTTTCATTTTTGAACATATTTTTGATTCAAGTTTCATGTCTTTTGTATCAAGAATAAAATCACGATTCGCAGTCATACTTTAAGTTTTTGCATACAAAACAATACATTAAGCTTTGAGTTTTTGCATATGCAGTTAAACTTTGAGTTTTTGCATACAAAACAATACATATGAACCAACATCAAGGTTTATATGTTTACAAGCATGTTACGTCACTGAAAGTAGTGTTTGCCATTTCGCCCAGAAAAGCGTTTTTGCAGGTTAATCAAATTAGATAATTAAATTGATTTTTTAAATGAAGCTATTTGGTTTCATTTAAAAATATTTGACAGCTTTAAAAGTAGTAAATTGTACTTGTATTTATAATCATGTAAAATTTTCTATTGAGAGATAAAAACCTCGCAGTCGGGTAAAAACGAATGCAAAACTCACATCCAGTTCCACTTCGTTCTTAATAAGCTTCATCAGCGCCACCGGGGACACTTCGGAGATGAGGTTCAGGGGGGCTCTGAGGACCTCGCTCTGGAAAACAACATTAATAATTATCATCACTAACCAGCGTAGAGCGCTCCATAGACCAGAGCCTTCCAACAATCTGTCTTCCGTTGCGGGGCCACCACTCCAGAACCTTTCTTTCCCTAAGGTCATCGGTTCTGCCAGCAATGTGGCCTGCCCGTTGCCACTTCAACTTACTGATTCTCTGAGGTCGGTTATCTTGGTTTGCGGATTTCACAATTTCGTACCATATCCCGCATAAAAATAAAGTTGATTCCATGGCACGCTGAGTGACTCTGAGCTTATTTAAGAGGCCTGGTACTTCTATGTGTTATCACTGACAACACAATACAACAGCTTCCCGCAGTTTCACTCACGAACCTCCGGTCGTATTGCTCGTCTTGTCATATATATATAGTCTACAGTGGGAATGTATCTATCATACACAAAAATATTTTTTCTTGTATTTTCAGAGATTAACGCGTTCAAATAAATAGATAAAAAAACCTCTTCATCACATTAAATATTTCTCAAAAACGTCCGCTTAATGGTTTCTTTCTTCCTCCCCTCCAATGGGCCACCAGTACGAAACGCCACAAGGCACTTTACTTTACTTTTTTATACTTTTTTTTATCATGTGAACGAGAGGTACCTCCCCGGTCGTGCAAGCCTAAACACGCTGCAATACTGTAAGGCGCTACCACCAAAATGTGTAGTTGAGAGCTTTCAGTTTTTGAAGTTCCGCACATTGTTGTCCGTCTGTCAAGAAAAAAATATACACATTACAATTTCACGCTAGTTCCCTAATTGAACAGGCATAGAGATCAGTGTTCCTGGTATCTACACACTAAGAGACACATGCACACACACACGCACGAACACACGTACGCGCACACACGTGCACGAACACGCACACGCGGACACACACCTTGCGTCATCCGCATTTATTTATATGGCATATACTCACCCCCGAGGCCGCCCTGTGCACCGCCTCGCTGGCGTCGCTGGAGAGCCACACCGACACGTCCTCGCCAGTCGCCGACAGATCTATCTGCAAGAGACGCATACCGCGTCAGAGTCGCTTTATTTCAGTACACTTTTCTGTACCTTAGCGACCCTAGGGCATTCATTCATTGCGTAAGGATGATGGGATTTTTTGCATCCCCGCCACATAAGAGTATGGGTACGTTTACTTTTTCACCTTTCGTATAGCCGATCGGTATGACATGTCGGGTAACTTTACAGCATTTAAAGCACACCGAGGGCAGTTGCAACATATTTTCATAACAAATACATATATGGATGTCCGGATTACTCGTTTGCCCCTTTATGCAAACAACTCTAGTTAAAACAGGCAAGTGAAAATATAAAACTATCACGTAACAATAATCTGTATTGAGTAGCACACATTCGTACGCTACTACGCCGGGAACGTTATTGCTGACGCTCTCATGTTATTTTTTTTCTGCCTTAGCCCCATAATTAAGTTGCACTTAAAATAAACCGCTCGTCAGTAAGTCGGCTTACGGACGACATAATTTTACGTGATGACATTGCTATAATTAATATGTAAACGCCCCATCGAGCGAAAGAGAAGACTTGTTACGCTCTCAACATTACTATGAAGTCATACCTTTTCGTGCATGCATCTAGCGCTATCGACATTAATAAATTTACAAATAAAACTCTAATACTCACGGCCATCTGCTTCAACACCGGTATGGTGTCGTTATAAGAGTGCCCTTCAAGTTCCAAACCCTCACTCTCGAGGACGTCCGTAACAGACTGCGGGAGGTTGCCGTCCCCCCAGAACAGCTTCACAGCGTCAGCTGTGATCACGGCGTAGGAGAAGAACACGGGGTTATACTGGATGTCGCTACCACGCAGATTGAGGGCATCTGCACAAAATACCCTGAGTGAGTGAAGGAATACGATGGCCCATTGCCCATGGCGGATTTCCCCTCAGGCCTATAAGATCCAGGTGTAGTGACATTATTTTGGGGGTGGAAAAATCTTGGAACTGATAAAATTTCAATAGAAAAAAGATAAAATAAATGGCATGTACGAATCAGAAAAGGGCGCCGTGTCTTAGGGCCACTACCCATTGGGGGATGAAGTGAAGGAGGGCACCACCTCCATACGACCGCGCGGATGCTAATAGGCAAAGAAAGGCACTTGATTACTTTTATAAGTCAATTAACACCCCCCCCTACCATTATCCCCATTTGTAATAAGTGCAATCGCCAGCGAAAAAAAAGACAACATACGGAATGTTGTTAGGGCAGACGATATACGTGAAACTTAAAACTATCTTTAATGGTATAATTAATACATGGCAGCTCCGCGGCGCGTAGCGCGTAGATTCGTAATATTATACCCTGCCTAACATCGTGAGGAAGGTATCACTTCAAAAAAAAAAATAGATAGAAAACAAAAGAAACAAATATGGTAGCCTGGCTTAGTACTCACAGGCCACCTCGTCGAGCGCCGTGATGACGAGGGCCGCTACCTTCTTCTCCTGCATCTTCTGCCGCAGCTCCGCCACCTTGCTGCCAGCTGGCTTGCCTACACCACATTGACATATATTTTTATATACCTCATGGAGTGTATTGTCCATTCTTGATGTAAATTCATGTTTTTTTTAGAGTATATTGGGACAAATGAGCAATCGGAGCCTATCAACGACTACCGACGTCCATGAACATCGGCATGGTTATGCCAGTGCGTTTGCCTTTCATCTCACCCCCTAATGGACCACCGGCTACACAAAAACCGTATATCAAGTGAACAGAAGAAAACTCCCCGGTCGTGCCGGCCCAATTCCGTTGCACAGAAGCATGTAGTGACATGCACCATGCATGGCCCTACTCCTTACAATGGTATCACACGCTGAGCAAGGTACAAGAAAAGCAGAAAAATAGACATCAGGATGACCACGTGATGATGAAACGAAAACGTAGGTGTGAAAATGTTTTGTGGAAATCGTATAAAAACATTTTTTATTCTTCAAGTAACATTATTATAGTTTAAAGGGACAAACGAGTAGTTGGAGCCTCAGGTTTATTAAGAGGTAGTGCCATATATACGCCACTTGAATTGGACTGAAACGACCTTTGTGCCTTTGGTGAGTTTCCAGTGGCCCATTGGGAGGAAAAAGAGACAGACCGCGACCCGTCTGCATAACGAGATCGGTAGAAACCAAAAGGCTGTTTGCTGGGTTGGAGGGGCACCTATTTAATTTGAAAATAACTTGTGTTCATTAGACCTTATGAGCGAAGTGAAGGTTCTTTAGTTCTACGAAATGTAACTGGATGGGAGAGCGACGCTTTTCGTAATCATCTCGTGTCCCATTCGATAGCTTACTCCCCAAGTCAAGCGAGCGCAATGAAGCTTAACTTTAACCATATAACTAAAAAAGAAACGTGTATAACGTAGCAAAGGACAGTTCCATGCTGCATTGCAGACGAATTAGGCCGGGACGACCAGAACGTACCTCTCGCTCACATAAAACAACAGTAAAGTGACAACTATACTGTCGCGTTTCGTGCGGTTTAACCGATTGTCCATTGGGGGTAGGGGAAAGAAAAGTGCAGTGCATCTGCATATTAATTGTGTGGATCTCCATGGGCGTTAAAGGTTCTGATTGCTCGTCTGTCCCCTTAGGTTATAAAACAAAAGTCACCCGTGAAGTCAGTGGTCAGACACTTGATGGGGTTGTGCGGGCGCGGCGGCGGGGGCTGGTTCATGTCCCACCTCACCTGGTCCACTAAGTTATTCTCCACCGCCACCAACTGCATCCTGGCCTTCGCGAGGGCGTTCTACAAGATTATTCTTTATTCAGTCTTCTTTAGTACCCTTCAGTTCGTGAGAGGTATTTATTCCCTCGATTGAGGTGGAGCCATTGAAGCTTTAGATTAAATATCTCTCGCGCATATAATACCGGCGCAAAGAGTTCGCTATGTTCTCGCGTTTCATACGTTTGAATCGGATCACTTAATGTACGAAGCTGTGAAGTCAAATAACGACTGAGTAGCCTCTTGCGGCGTTACTTACCAACACACCCCGACCAATGATCTGTCTCAAAATAAAACCTGTATAACTGATACGGCCTGTACACCCACCACGATTGACAAGATTCGTTTCGTCATCAAAGACCCAATTAGAATAGAGATTTTACTCAATTCAAACAAGAGTAATAGGCTTAAATGAACAGAGATAACCCCATGGTTATCTCTGTTAAAGGGAACTACCTGTTAATTTTGCACTGTCGCTATGGAATAGAATAGTAGAAGTGAAATCTTCAAATTATCAAAATTTTACAGTGACCTGCAGCGTAGTGAGTGTTGCTCGACTTGCCTTTGCTACGAGGAGTTTAGCTCAACTTGTTCGTGCTACGAGAGTGCGTAGCTCCACCTGCCTGTGCTACGAGTGAGCGTAGCTCCACCTGGCCTGTGCTACGAGGTAGCGTAGCTCTGCTTATGCATGCTTAGGAAAGTAGTTTCATTTGCTACCCGGAAATTTCCTTTGCTACCCGGGATTATAACTTTACTTGCCTGTGATACAAAGCAAGTTGCTGATGCGAATAATATTTTCCTACTAAAAAGCTTCTCACGTCACTAAAGAAGGTTTCACTTCAATTATATCACAATATATCTAGAGTATGTAAACAGTGATATTTACATGCAAAGGTGTCCACTCATCCTTGCCTATGGTATGAGGGTCTACCCCCACCACAGACCCCGGCTGCAGGTTCTTTGGCAGCCAGTCATCCATCGTCGGCGTATCTGGCAGTGCTGAAAGTGAAACACCAATGTTATTGAGGTTTTAGATTTCTAAGTGCTCGTGTGCTCAGCATTAACTACGCTAGTGGTCGCTAATCCGAGTTAAAGTCTGCACGTTTTGTGTGTGTTTAGAGAACTCAGAGGCTTAGCGCCGTTACCACAGGAATAGCCATAGAACAGCAATCTCCCCCCCCCC
>JAFELO010000858.1:210226-226341 GCA_017140195.1 Eumaeus atala
CCCCCCCCCCAACGTAATAAGTAATTGTGCCTTTGCTTTCGAGACACTGGTACTTTGGGCAAGAGCCAAGGGCACAGACCTTACGACTCCTTAGATCATTAGGAAATAATGTCCAACATAAAGCTAAAATTGCGACAGTCTTGAGTAAATCGTAGGGGGAAAATAGTACAGGGGAGCAAACGCGAAATCGAAGTCCTTTTTACGGTTACCGACGCCCATGAACATCCCCACAATTACTATTTTGACGCGTTCCCCTCCTTCGTCCAATGTGCCGCCGGCTACTAACAAACAATAAAAACGCGACATCGAAGATCTCACTTTACGCCGTTCATGTGAGCGAGAGGTACCTCCCCGGTCGTGCACGCCCGAGTCCGCTGTAGTGTAGCATGGCACTACCCATTAATTTTTTATATAATTAACTAATTATTGGGCACGCATGCCACTCAAAGAAGAGTTTACTTACTCTGTTTCATTAGTGTCCACAGACTCAAGTCCACCTCGCTCTCGAACTGCGTGTAGTATCTGCCGTCCGTCCACACCAGCGCCTGGCTGTCGGTGACCACGGCGGTGCCGGCAGAGCCGGTGAACCCCGACAGCCATTCTCGACGCGCGTCCGTCTCACATATATACTCCGACTGGGTAACAGACCAACTAAAGTCCGGTCGCGAAGCAGAAAGAATTTCGTACGTCAAAATATTATTACTGTCTCTCTCGTTTTTGGTAGTCTATGCGAGCGAGATGCAAGGTATATGACAGTAAAAATAGGTTAACGTTCGAAACCTTCTACGACACGACCCCGATAAAGCGTGAACAATAATTTTACTATCCGAATAATTTTACTAATCGAATATATTTAAATTTTATTTAATACGAGCTGGATCAGGCGGCTTCGTTCGCGTTCTTCTTCAAATTTGAAAACAAAATATAGTTAATTTCTTTCCCTGAAAGTCCCACAGCAGACAATACAGTTTTCAAAAAAATACAACCTATGTGTTAGCCAGGCTCATTAGCTATACAACAAAATTCCATTCAAATCTGTCCTTTGCTTACGGAGATTAACAGACAAACATGCAAACAGATATTTTTTTCTCTACTACTGTCTCCTTATTTATTATTATTTTTGAAAAAACATTCAATGTATACACTTTTTTACTGTTTTATTATTTGTATTGACTTTAATATTATTTAGTTTTACGTCTCATTGTATTTGGATTTTTTTTCATGTTGTTAATCGTCATACATTTTTTTGTAAGGTTGCTGCATTTGGTTTTCTTAATAAATAAAAGAATATTGTATGTCCTACTATTATAAATTCCAATTATAAACGCCAAGGGTTTGTAAGTATGGATGCATGTTTTTTATTCTTTTACGGGAAACTACTGAATGGATTTTAATTAAACTTTACATTAAACTAGCTTGTATATCGGAATAACACACGTGCTATAGAAATGATAACTCTTGCACGTGGTGTTGTTTGTAGTCCACACGGACGGAGTCGCGGGTAACAGCAAGTCTTCAATATTTATTTCTCATAGAAATTGACCGAGTTAGCCAACAGCTGGTCAGGAACTTTTAATATAATCATACCGGACCGTGGACCCGGTCCGGCGAGCAAGAGAGCTCACGGGAGCTCACGAGAAGCGACCCGTAACTGATACATATGAAAACCTAATTGGCAGTTGTGGCGTTCTTTTTTTTGTTGACGTGGGGAAACGCATTTACGCGCCGTCACCGGCCCCGGGTGGTGGGTCCAATGGTGTGTGGGGCTCGCGGCTCAGGGCCGTCTTTGATGAGGTGCCCCGGAACAACAAATGATCAGGGCACCTCGACGGCTAGACAGTCCCCTAAGGGAACGGCGCTTAATCCACAGAAGGGTTGCTCCACAGCAGAGGATAACCCTGCCAAATTCGGGACAGTGCTATGGGTGTGAGGTTCCTATCCTCGCCCCTTACCCTGTGTGCAAAAGCGCCTCCTCGTGTTGCTCTTTTGTAAAAGGGCTTCTTATAAAAGGGTCACAAAGAGCGTTTCTTCCTCGAGCTCTTTAGCCCCCTCTTCTTATAAGAGGGGTGCAAAGAACATCCCCCTCGGATCAAATGGCTTGGCCTGGATTCACCCCAGTCTACTGAGCCCCACCGCCACGATAAGGCTTGAACCATGGTGGAGCAGATGGGGCGCCTGGTCGGAGCCTTTTACCTAAACAACCGCATAATTACTATGTCGATGCATTGCCCTCTTCCCAATAGCTGCCATGCAAGGACTACGTAGCGCAACTACACATGTATGAGAGATTCTAATAGAGTTTACTTAAATGTTATAACACCACATCGTTATCTAAGAGTATGTCACACACCGAATGTGTTTACTACTTGCATATAATACGTTGTTGACCTGATGATGATACGTCGAAACCGGCCGTAAATGTAAATTGAAAAATAAATAATTGCGGAAAAGTATATGAAGTTCATTTATTTATTCAAGTGTTAATATGAATCTCCATCAGGAAGTGACAATACATTCAATCAACTATATACGTGTAAATGTTGTTTATAAATATTAGGAAATCAAGCAACTACATAAAATTTATTCAAAAACATACTTCAAATAATCATTCTTATTCGTAAACTGTTATTGTAGCGTCAATGAGTATTGCACGGACAGTTTGATCTTTAAATATTATTATTTTGATGTCATTGACACTAAACTATTTTGACTTACTATGATTAATGGGAGTACATAAATGCAATACTTTAATAGTCGATAAGACATTTTGTATTTGTATCCTAATTTCTGATAGTGAATTGTGAAAAATGATAGAATATGATTAAATAAAATATATAGTAGTCCCTCACAGCTCTGGTAAATAAAGTTTTTATTTATTATTAATTATTTATTAACGCTATCTGTAGACTTACATTATGCGCGTCTGCGGTGGGCACGATGTAGGCGGCCAGCGCTCTAGGCTGAGCTGCCATCAGCTTCCGGAGTGCAGCCAACTTCTGCAGCGCCATGCTTTCTATACGAAACAAATCATACTTACATATTTTTATTGTAGCAGTTTACTCTTAATATAAAATAACAGAATTGTGATATTTATTGGCATAAGGACTAAACGAATCGGTCCATCAGTTGCGATGCCACAGAGGAGCAAACACACACAAACACACACGCACATATACATAGACAGACAAAAAAAACGACTGCTTAAAATATTACAAAAGTCAAAAGAACATTGTGCAGGCTAGTTAGCAGATGCAACTAAAGTCGGGACACGTTTGAAACTTTGGCATGAATGATGGGGGGGTCCCGGCTTCGTGGAAAAGGTGGCCGCCAAGGGGAGGAAGGGGCAGCAGCCGCCACAGCCCCCACAGCTCTCAGTAAAATTTGTGTGTTGCTCTTGAATTTACCTACAACTGCCACATTTACCACTTTCCATATAAATCTATCCCTCCCATGTTAACTAGCGACATCCTTGCCTAACCTTTTTGTAGTGATATTACTTTACGCAAATGTTAATTATCGCACATTGCTTTAACGGATTCTATCGCGGCTTATTCATTAATTCGGGCCTTGTTCAATTTCAATGTAACAATTCTAACGACTATTCGTAAATGCACCGCACTGTCATGAATTTACTAGAGATATGTCGCTATCACCGAGGCAACATTGCACAATAGAATGTCAAGTGCAGATAATGAGATGTTCGTCAATATACCAACTTTATTACATGCCCATCCGTTACCACAGCTTCAACTGATAAATATGATTTATATGCTAAACAGAGTTCATGCACAAAACGTAACGAAAACATCATTACATGGCGGTGATACAATAATAGTTTGAATATTAAGAAGATATACTTCATTTAGCGCATTAGAGAATTGGTTTACGTTTAGAGAAAAATGATTAGAGTAAATTTTAGCGATGCGAGCGCTCACTGACATGAAATATCGACACCCTGAAGTTAGCTATAGTCAACATATTGATGTCTTAAGTTTACGCGTATGTTACTCGTTACAATAAAACTACTTTTACGGATTTTGTCGCGGTTTATTAATTTATTTAACTAGCCCGACATTTCAGCAATAGCCTTACAGCAACCTTGGCCGCAGGTGGACTGAATGCTAGTTAATTAGTGAGATAAACCACGATAGAGTCCGTTACAGTAATTTTATTGTATAGTCAACATTTTAGTTTTCTTGTAACGCCAAGGAGCCATAAATTTTTTTGCGTGTAAATATGTACTTGTTTAAATTCATTTTTATAGTATAGCAAAGGTCAAACTAGCAAACTGCCTATAAATATCTGCCGACGCATTTGTACTATCGTTACGCAGACATGTTGCCCTCCTTACTTCCAATGGGCCACCGTCTACTCACAAACCGCACGAAACGCGATAGATCCCACCTTCCGGATGACTTATGACAGCGGCCGGACCGGGCCTAAATAAAGCTGCGCATTAGCACAGTCAGTCAGTCAGTCAGTCAGTCGAAGAATCAGTGAGCTCACTGACTCGGATCATCAGAATAGAACCAGTACTTCTGAAAAGCCTAGGATACCCTGCCAAGTGCCTGTAACAAACCAGCAAAACTATTAAAGCTCTCTGCACGCACGCACGCACGCACGCGTAGACATTGGGGTAGACAGAGGAACGAATTATATATTCTTTGTTCATAAAATGTATTACGAGTGGTTAGCACTTGCTTTTGAAACTAAAAATGTCCGAAGTATCGGATGAAGAAGCTTCAGAGCTCAGCTGAACTATGAGACATAAGCCCCTACTACTGACGTTTCACTGTGATGAGCCCCTACTGTTAACGTTTCCTCCTACAAGAGAGTATTGAAGTGAAATATAGCTTACTGCATAAACAAGTGGAATACCACTAAAAATTATGTAGAAAGGTGGACCTGCTTGTTTCGCTATAAAAAATATTGAGATCTCAGAGTCAAGCTAAATCTAAGGTTCTTTTTATAAAACAAGGGGGCAAATGAGAAAATCGGAGCCCTTCGACGACCATCGACGGCCGTAGACAACCGCATTATTGATGATATACGTCGGTGTTGTTGTGTGTAAGTCGTTATTTACAGGGCATGACAATAGAACAATATTTTAAAAAGCCATTATAATTAGTGTAACCATATACTAAGGCTGTCTAATAAGTCCCTAAGAACAAAATCTTCCGAACAAAGTATTTATGACAGCGGAAACGTGAACCACCATTGTTCATGTCTTACACAGGGACAGCTTGATATTATACAGATTTTTAAAAATGGAATATAATATTGTAGCGAAACTTCTTTATATGAATAAGTAAGCTCTCTATATGAGTAAGTTAGTTCTTTATATGAGTAAGTAAGTTCTTTTTGAGATTAGGTAAGTATGATAATGATAATAATAATAATAATATAATATCTGTGGACTGCTTACACCACGTTAGCCTAGTCCTGTGGTAAGTACCGTAAGGGCTTGCGTTACAGGTATTAGACAACGGAAATATATTTAATATTTTTATAATTTTAGGAACTTTATATTTTTATTTTAGAAATACATATAATACCTAGGCGGAATTCGAACCCACTATCCATGACCTAGGCGGAATTCGAACCCGCTACCTCTTACACGCGGACTAACCGCCACGTTACCAACTGTATGTTGATAGAATTATGACAGGCTAACTTATTATTTAGCCTATCATAGTAATAAAGTTGATAGAAATTTGTGAATTTGTGAAAACAGTTTTCCTTCGTCGGTTCTCATGCATAACACCATCATAAGCCGGACTACGGCTACTGCAGGACACAGGCTTCCCCCCATTTAGCGCCATAGATCACGAACAATTCCCTCTCGTCATGCGTTGTCATATAAAAGGCAAAAAGTAAAAAGGTACCTTGCGATGTATCCTTTATAACGATATATGTCGCTGTCCCATAGATACTGGAGAATCTGCAATGTTGAATGAAATAGATTAATTTTTCTAATCTCTCGAGAAAGTCCTCGGCGAGTTTACAAAACAATGTTTTTATTCCCTTGTGATAGATTTCACGCATGTGACACAGGCGCGGCACAGTTAAATAAGCCTCCGTGGCACAGTTAAACAAGCTAAACCTAGCTAAGAGATTAATTTCAAAGGGATTCTAATGGCTCCAGTGTAATAGCTAAGACTGTAAGCGATGCGCGTCACTACGCTTTTAAATGTCCAATTATTATTTTTTTTGTAGAATTCTTAACAAAGTTGCCAAGTTAAAGCCAAGTGTATACGTTACATACGTCTCGTATAGGCTGAAGATCCCTAAAGTTATGCTTCTCCTCCGAGCTAAATCTTTCTTTTCAGACAGAATTTCTTCGATTTCATTCCGTTACAGTTTAGAACGTTTTCAGTCATAAGCCGAAAAAATTGTACTATCAATATATGTACAATGAAATTTTTTCGGTTATTATCGTATACCGTGAGATTAGCGTAAGTACCGGGTTATTGTATTATTATTGTATTACTCGGTACACAAACATTTGGCTATTACCAAGCGTATTAAAAATTGTATTGAATTAGGTATTAGTTCGTATAATTAAATCACAGCTATTTGGTTCTCTTTATCGCCGTTCTATAATGTATTGGCGCCAAAATGAGAAAAGAATATCAAATCAATCTAAAAAATAATCGTATAAAAATGACAAGATTGCGAATTCAAAAGTAATATTGTTATTTTTAATTGTAACAGTGTATATGGCCAGACTAAGTATACACAAATAAGCAAAATAGTTTTTTGTGTTTGTACATGCAGAATGCGTTAATCACTAGAACTACAAGTCGGATTTGGAGAATATTTTTTTATGTACATCCATAGCACATTCATGAGGTTATAGGCTACCATACTATGATGCTGCGACCAAAACCGACCGGAGTTACGCGGGCGAAGCCACAAGACACTTCCAGTTACTTCTATATGAGGTTATCATTAACCATTTCGTTTTGATGGTCACGTTGTTACCGAGGCTATTTTTGAGACGGAGCAAAAGGTAAATGACATTGAATAGGATGGGGGACACGTAACTATCAAAATACTAGGAAGCTGATTTACTACTCGTATTTTGGATACCATAAGGCCGCAAATTACTTACGTGTTTATTATGTATTGTATATATTACGTGTTAAGGTTACGTGGTAAACAATTTTTGCTTACAACCCACAACTCACGGAGTCTATTTGTGTGCGCGTATGTAAATAGATGTACGGCACATGGTGACACGTGACCCGTGAGACACCTTTACTGGTGACCGTTAATCATTATTATGTTGGCCTTTGCTAGAGAATTTCACGATACGTTAAATAAACTGTTATCTATAGCCTATACATGGGTTTCTTAAACTTATCACTGTCACAGATCACTGGGTACAACTGTTAAAACAATTCTACGGCAATCAAGACAGTTCAGTTAGGACAAGGCGCATATCATCTGCGGTGTAGTGTGTGACCTTTTACAGGTCGCTTTTAATGAAACCCTGGCCTATAAACCTTCATTGACTTAGTAATATTTTTTTAGCGGTACGGAATATGACAAGTTTATAAATAAAAGCTTACAACTAGCACGGGAACAAGGGGAAGATCTATGATGATCATGTAATTTGTCTGTAGACCGATTTGGTAGGTACCCCACAGAGGTAGTAATGGGGGTGGGTACCACATAATAAAACTCTAAAGTAAAAGTACAAGTTTTCAAAACGTGACTCACTACTCACTAGACACACGTTACGTCGGAATTAACTACTGACATCGACATCCAGGCATAAAGTGACAATGGGCTGGTCACACAACTCAAAAGATCAGATGGCAGATGGGCCAGTAAGTTTAAGGAGTGGAGGCCGCGTTTAGGAAAACGAGGTGTTGGTCGACCGTCCACCAGGTGGGAAGACGATCTCCGGGCAGTAGCGAATTGCAGGAGATCGCTCGCCTCGGCGTTCATTTAAAGAGGCCTATGTCCAGCAGTGGATCGATAAGGGCTGATGATTATGATGATCGACATCCAGTCACTTCCTGGAGGAACTCAAGCGGCAGTTACAGGGATGGACATAACCAGTAACATTGTCACATAGTTGCAAAAAATAGGCGTTATATCCCCTTAAATGATACCATCTCAAAGTGACGGTTTCGTTGTCGAGTTTCCATACTCAACGATTCTAATGGCAAAGTTGGATAAAAATTAGAACGACCTAGTATGGTGACCTAGCCAACCGTGAGCCTTGTACGATAACAACGCGAGAAATCTAGCTGGTTTTTTTTGGGATCCGAATTTGTTATGTGGTATCAATGATGGCCCAATACTGCTCACTGCTCAATAGTACTCACCGGGCGGCGAGATTAAGTTTGGGGTCGAAAGGGGGTAAGGAGGTAGGAGAAAACCATTCTGTTACGAGTTAAAATTGCCAATTGTGTGACGGCGACTTGCGGTCTTGGTGAATAGAGAAAGAGAAAGCTGTACATCTTTGTGTATTTAATCTCGCAAGCTCAGAGAGAAATGAACGAAAAAAGAGATACAGCGTACCTACTATATTTTCTGCGGACTCTCGCGACGGGGGAACCGCTCGCGCGCGACAGTTAGTGGCATCGGTGCTCACGAGAATAATTGGCTCATGGTATTATGAAGAGCAATAGGAAATAGGGATAAGGTTAGGCACAGATATAATACAAACACAGCAAAGTTTAAAAATATCTATTATCTATATTACTCAATTTTGGTAGAAAATACTAAGCTATCTACAGTTTATTGTTTCAAAAATGTTAATAAATAGAAATCTTATATATAACATTAATTACAACACAGACTTGCTTACAACATTCTAAGTGAATTCGTATTATTTTCAACTTGCACGATCTCAGAATACGTCACAGTTGTATCCACGATGTTTTCAAGTAACAAGATTCTGTTATACAAAATATGTGAGCCATTGTCTTCTGCATTATCCAAAATACAAAAGGCTTAAACGTGTCCACCTGCACTTCATATTACTCTTAAAATACGAGAGAGCCAGGAGTTTTATGGTTAACATCAATGATCATAGATTATAGCAAACCAGAAACAACAGATTTGTATAATTATTGCATTGTAAATGACATATATTATTGATACCTATAAATACTGCACTTCCACTAATTGGAATATTTTCTGACAATAAAAATACTGTCACAAAATATTTTAACAAACATCTTCAAATACCTAACCACAATTATGAATAACCCCATATTTATTTGTCTTGCACATAGGAGTTTGTCACTCCAGTACAGAATGTTGACCATAAGATAGATCAATGAAAAGTTACAGGTAAAGAAAAGTGTGATAAAGAGATACAATACATTTGAATTTAACAGATCAATAAAGAAATCAAAATCCTAGTGTTCGAATTTCAAAACAGTAGATTTATAACACCTTTGAAAATATTGACCTTATGTATTCAACATCGCTACTATATAACGGGGCTTCTGTTTGGCTGCATGTGAATGGATTTCTCAAAATATAATGAACAGATTTTAATAGTCCACCAATGGATAGAGCTATGTCTGAGGAAGATTTTAGTAATTAATTGTTAATATATAAAGTATTATTGGATTGTTATTCATGGGCCGGAGGTTATGCTAGTGTTAAATAATTGTAAGCAAGCCAAAAAAATACACAGAAAATGCTATATGACAATATTTTTGTCTGTTATATTATCTAGTTCTATAGGTAATCAGCTATTGTTTACTTTTATAGTATAAACAGATGACAATGGGTTACTTGATTCACATCTAATTTACAAAGTTTAGGACATATTTCGTGAATATTATTCATTTTCAGTGCATGATTCATTAAAAACAAATTATATAAATGTGTTATTATTTTTTTAAGAATCTTTGTAAATGTTATCGGCCAACTCTAACATAGCTCTAAACATACTATAAAGTTTCTATTCATTGTCAAGTAGGCATTTACATCAAAGTAATACATACATTTGAGATGCAGACATCAGCAATTCAGATTCCCTTTGAGTGAATCTTGCCAGTTATTGAGTATATTTCTTACATCTGGCAATCCTATCCATAGCTTTCCTAGTCTTTAACAATGCGTTTAGCCATTATAAGAAGATGAAAGAATAATAAATTACTGTATTTTGGAACAAATAAATTATAACTATGAGATGTTGCCACATTCTGAAATGCACTGCAAGCACTGAACATAATTTTTTTACCATTCCAAATTGAAAGACCAGTAAATTATAGTAATTTCATGTCCTTACACTGCTTCCAGTGTACCTCTGAGCATACCCGAAATCGACAAGTTACAACATACAATTTCGAGTATCTTGGAGTGTTAAAGAAGGTCAAAAAACACCAATTATGTAATTTAAGAAAATGCCCTAACATTTATTGGCATAGAAATAAAAAGATGTTTCATTTTTATCTAATGTCTTTAAGATAACCTTATACTACATAAAATCATCATTTTCGGAAGAGGTAGAGCCATGATGCATAGAAGGAGGTAGTGTTATGCACCATGCATGGCACTACCTTCTCCTAACTATTAACAAGGAAAAAGTAGTAAAAAAATATTGTCACACCTGAAAAAGAAAATGAAAACTGTAAGATACAATTGTTCTCTGTTCATTAATACATAAACTGTGAGGTAAACTGATCAGCTGACAATTGCTAACATAATGGAGCAAAACTAATTTCTTATTGATACAGATCTTAATTTACTAAGTAAACACTTATTAGCTTCCGACACAAAGTTCATTGTATGACTTTCACAGTACCATCACTATAGGAGTAATTTAATCCTGAAAAAAGTAAAATTTTGATTATAAAGACTTTAAATAGTATAATAAGGATGTGTATAAAATTTTGTTGGTCTGTTGATGTCTTAAGTTTACGTGAACGTTAGACATCACAATGAAACTACTTTTATGGATTTTATTATGGTTTATTTAATTATTTAACTAGCCCGACATTTCAGAAGCTTTACAGCAACCATGGTCATGTGTGAACTGAAGCGTCGGGCTACATACATAATTTAATAAACCGCAATAAAAAAAAAGTAGTTTATCTGCTGGTCTAACTAAATTAACTGAGCAATTAGTCAGAGTATCACAAATGTGTACCCTTTAGATCTTAGTATTATGGGGGCCTTCCCTTAAAAACATGAAGAAATTTAATTGGGCAAGACAAATTTTTGTCAGCTTCCTCCAAATGAAAAGGGTTCCATCCACATGTCAAACCATATTCAAGTGATATTTTGATTCATTGTAGAAGGTAGTGCTGCACTGTCTACAATGTGTTGCCCTCCTTCTACCTCCCGTCTAATGGCCCACTGGCTATTCACAGAATGCAATACCAAGGTGTCACTTCATAGGTATCAAGTGACTGAGGTACCTGCCCTGTCACTCCAGCCCAAAGGCAAAGAAATTAATACTCAAGTGGTAAAGTCCAATGATCAAAATAAAGTATATTTACCTCAGCACTCCATTGGAGCGATTGAATTGGAATTATCTCCGTAGCCGCTCAAACTGCCTTGGAACTCTATACCACTTATTTGACTATCAGCGTTAAACGAAGCACCATACGAGTCGTTGCTTGGAGCATGCGAGGACTCCATGTTCCCATCAGCCGAATCAGTAGCTGCCGCCGCATCCGGCTCCGCCCAATTGATCTTAAATCTAGTCACTCTGGGCTCTGACGCTAAAATACTTCTCACTACTTTGTCGAACTGTGGTTTGGCTGGTGGATTTTCTCGCAACTCCGGTTCGGATTCCGTGTATTCGTTATTTATAAAGTAACCAACTCTTACGAACTCTTGTCCTCTATACGAACACGTTAATAGCACTACCGTGACGCCAAGGGCGTCGTTTTCGGGTATCCGTGTAACGTCAGGAGGCGGTGCTTGGAAGACGAACATGTGTTTGCCTTCCGGTATGGGACCAACATATATTGTATCTAGAACTTGGTCGTGTTCTTCCGTTTCCGCCGATCCTACGTAAATCATCTTCCACTCGAGGTCTTCCTTGAGTTCTTCTATGCATTCAAATGTGATGTCAAATTGAAATGGATTTAGAAATGGACTCGGGTTATCCAATACCACAACGTTCGTTATGTGTACCTTTGCCATTATATTCGCCTTAGCAGCGAATGGTGATGATTTGCCTTTATTTGTAGCTTAGACGCCAAATTACGCAGTGAAAACTGTTATACGATAGGAATTACCGTATATAACGCGAAAAAATAAGAATAAACGCGGAGGAATGTTTCGTTAAAACAGCCGACAATGACAAATGACATTCATTTTGGCGGTTGAAAAGATCACGTGACCAAAATAACTTCTACTACTGCGCTACAGTTGGTAGTTTTTTGAACTAAATATCTGACTTTCTAGGTATCGGTCTTAATCACCAACGAGAAAGCAATGATTTGAGTAATTGAATGAAATGACTAAAATAATTTTTAGATGTACTTACAATAGTCAATATACACCTTATGCAACTGAGGCAAATGAAACGAAAAGAGAGATTAAAAGATAAACATTAGACACATCACAATCACAAAACAAACTCACGTCAATTGTCATTTGTCACTGTGAAGTGTGACAGCTCACAGATTTCAGGCGTGTTTTTTTCTATTGCATTTTAGAGAACAAATATTCGCCAGCGTCAAAGTTTTTTTTTTAGCAAAAGATAAGTATATAAAACAGGATTGATGTACCAGTATTTTTGTAATATGAATAATTAATAGTAAGAGGCCATATATTCGGACATTAGCCATGATATACTGTACAAGTCTTGGTTTATTATTCCAAAGAGATCGCATCATTCTATAAATATCGAACAAATTAAAAAAAAAAAAATACTTACAAGACCTCGAGACAATCATTTTGTTGATAGCTCCAAAGTCATGATTTAGAAGTTCCAAGCAGTCATATAGATATAAGAAAGAAGATGAAATTATAATACATTATCGGAATTTTAATCCAATATTTCTTTATTTGATGCTGAACATACTTACGACTAACCAACGAAATTATGATTAACAATAGATAAGACTGCGAAAAATCATTCGTAATTCAATGGATCGCGAATAAGAAGGAATACTGTTACAATATATATGTATATATATATATATATATATATATATATATATATATACATATACATATATATAACTTATTTTATGAATTAGTGATAAGCATCAATTATTGGCAACTATCTCCTAAACGTCATGATTTATCATGGCGTCAGTGCTCCTTGTAAACATATTGTCACACTACCAAGTGCTAATAACAAATCACTAGAAAGTAAATACGTAATAAATTATGTTCCATTCTGTGTAATGATAACGTTTTATATCCTTCTTAAAACATAGTGGAGTTAAACTGTGACAACATTTAATAGAATTTAAACGAGGTAAGAGAGAAAGTTTTTAATACACAAACATTTAATTTTCGACGATTTAATATAAATGCTTTAGCTGGCGCTATAACATGAGAAAATTTACAATTGTATTCGATCAGTTAACTCTCTCGACATTTAAGTAAATAAATATTAGTTATAAAAAAATCGCATTCCTTTATGTTGACGTCAAGAAACTCGCACAATAATTGATATCAATCTATGTTTTTAATTTTACAGCCATTTGTCATTAACATTTATGTCGCACTAACACCGAATTGTACCTTATATATAACTTAGTGTTGTCTTTATAACATTTTTATGGTTTATGTATATCCTTTACTATATTTTCTTTTTAGTCTTAGTGGGGATACTAGCCATCCCCATGGGATACTTGCATGAACTAAATGCACACTGTGCTATGTATGGCTGAGATAGAAATTAACTCATGTAGTAGAACATAACATATGAATGTGGATTGAAAAGTACTCGGCCTAGCACAGATTCATTTAATTATCAAAATCAAATCTACCCACATTATTTAGTTCAGTTCTGAGTAGTTCTTTGTGTATAGTTCCAAATGTGTGTGACAATTAGTAGTGATTGTATAATTTTTAAGACAAAGCAATTGGCACAGTTTCTGCAATAAATCCAAGCATGATAGAGGTTGTGAAAGATGACCAGGGTCTGGAAGGCCTTCAACATCCACTACTGACAAAAATATTCAAAAAGTACTTAATTTAATTATGGGATGCCACAGATAAAAAATTAGAGAGTTAGCTAAAATTATAGGCATCTCTTATGAAGAAACTCGAAATATCACAGTGAACAAATAGGGTTTCCACAAGGTGTCTGCACGGTGGGTTCCGCAACTGCTTTCAGTTGAACAAAAAAGGATGCCATTGACTATTTCAAGTGACTGTCTGGAGTTTTATGAAGATGATTCTTTGAATTAATTTGTTGCAATGGATGAAACTTGTTATTACTGTACGCCAGAAACAAAACAGTTGAGACAGTGGAGAACAGGTGGCTCACCGCCCCCTAAAAAAGGCTAAGGCGATTTTGTCGGCAAATAAGGTAATGGCTTCAGTTTTCTGACAGACTACAAACTCAGATTATTACTGTGTGTTACTATGTAATTTACAAGGAAATAAAAGAAGTGTCCCGGAATGCCCAGAAAAAAAGTCCTGTTTCATCATGTCTGTGCAATCAATGACTGGAATCACAATTGTGGCTTTGAAAAATTACCAAACCCATCCTATTTACCTGATTTGGCATTCTGCATCTGATTGACTCAAACAAAGAAACATTTGTTTTCAATGGTCTAAATGCTTTAAATAGAAGATGTCAAAATTGGATTGAACTTGATGAAGATACATCCTTCACAATTTTTATATAAGAGGCAAACAAGCAGTTGAGTGACAAGAGTCCTTTTGGTGCTCAGAATCATACTGATAGACTTTGAGCGTATGTGTTATCCTTCACTTACCAATAGATCTTGAAACTCAAACTGGTCAAATTGTAGTACTATGAGAGTGAGAAACCTCCTTTCCATATGCACCTGCCTAACTTCACACAATAACAAAGCCAAAGTTATTCATCACACTACAGGCCCAGTCCGCTTTTGCTGTCCACAAAGTGGTACGAATATTGAGTATATTTCGTCACAAGTTTACTGTAGCAAGCAATTATGATAGTTAACTAATCCAAACACAAAACACTATTTACAGTGCATAGGTCCCAACTCAAACCAGAAGATCTTGCCTAGAATTAAAATATTTTTCAATTGTTGTTTCTTTTAAATTTTATATTTCACTTTTGTCTGAACAAAAAAATGTATCTCTTAGGGACACTAACATTTATCCACTGATTTCCTGCTCTGTTACGTTTGACTATTTATAATGTAGTTTTTAGTATAATATGTGTGATTGGACAATGTCTAAGATATCTTATCTATCTAAGATAGTCCATCTTTGAATCAAAATTTATGAAGTCTTTACATTTATATCATTAACATAAAACATGATTGAATGAATGAAATATTCTTTATTGTGCACATTCAACAAAACTATAGGTAAGGTACCAGATGTCAACATGTCTATTGTCTCAGACTATATGTCTCAGGTGAATGGTGATCTCAACATTTCTACTCTCAGGTGAATGGTGATTTCAACATGTCTTCCAGTAGGGATGAGGGCCCGGTGTATTATCGGGAGATACAGAAGAATGCATATCTGAAGAGAATTCCTACTGATCTAAACACTAGTAAACTCAGGCCATTAGGACATAAGGTAAGCCTCCCAGTTGTATTTACTTTAGCCTTAACTGAATATGATAGCAGATAAATGAGTGATCTTAACTGATGTTAAGTGACTGTTAACAACTGTTAAAACTGGAGAGACATTGCTACTGTCTGACTTTAAAAAACATGTTCCAATCAATAATTAATACCAATAGAGAAATTGAAAAGAAATTATCCAAGGAAAAGAGATCGCAAGCTTGCCGGTATGTGAAAACTTGATAGTTACATAAATATGTTTCAAAGAGATCGCAAGCTTGCCGTTATGTGAAAACTTGATAGTTACATAAATTTTTTTCAAAGATTACATTAGAAAGATAGCTCATGTTCACAAACAATTCATTAGTATTAGACTATACCTTAACAGCGGGCGGTGCTTCCGACTATGTTACACTCTTATCAAACCCCCCCCCC
>JAFELO010000858.1:226359-251822 GCA_017140195.1 Eumaeus atala
CCCCCTCAATTGGCCACCGGCTAATTGCAAACCGCAGGAAACGCTGTCATTTTGCGCTGGTATCAAGTGAACGAGATGTACTTCCCCGGTTGTGCCGACTTAATTCCGTTACATAGGAGGATATAGTGTCATGCACCATGCATTCTCTTCCTAAAATCGTTCGTGAATACGGGTGTTAGTAGCATTGTTTCAATTACTCTTCTTTCGATGTTTAAAATCACTTGTGTCATTACAATAGCAAACGCGTCTTCCTGTAGGCTGCGACCGCAGACAGCGCCGACAGCGTAAAAATGACAACTAAATAAAAAATACTTTAATTCACAAGTAGGAAAAAATACTTGGAATAGTTTAATGAACACTGGTGGACATTTACGCAGAAATACTCTTATGAATGTTGCGCCTTTACTACCTCTCGCTCCCAATGGGCCAGCCTACTGTCAGAAATATTCCGAATGGCGACAGCATAGCTGTAAGTTATAAACAAGAGTCACCAACTCGGTCGTGACAGCTTGTTATGAAGGCAATGCAGCAGTTGGACTATGTCATTTAAAACAAAATATTTATTATATACTGCGTTATATTAATGCGGTTTGTGCGGAGCACATTGAAACCCATGCAGGGTACATCCCTACACACACACACATCTGCATAAGCGGGTATTATTGGGCGTAGATAAACATTAAATGTCACCGATTTTTCATTTGTCCCCCTATCCAATGTTAAGAATAATGTAAAGACAGAAAAAAATATTATATTCATTCTAACCAATGAATAAATGAATGGATCAGCCTAGTCTTGAACGTAGGCCTACACCATGGAGCGTCAACCATCCCGATCATGGCCAGCCGGCGTCCATCGGCCGTTTACGTTGGGCTAAAATTATTTATTCAGAGGTATTATGAATTGGGTCGCCATAGAGTGCTAGCCTGACACGTTTCGTTTGATTTGTGAGCGAGGTGGCCCATTGGAGGGACGACGTCAAGGAGGGGAACGCATGTGAATGACAATTATGCGAATGCCCATTGTCGTCGGTAGTCGTCAAGTCTCCGATTTTGGGTCTTCCTGGGCACGTTGTTCACTGACCCCGTGAAAACTTCTCTTGGTTAAGCTTCTCTGTATTGAGACAGAAGAACCCCCGAGGTTGCCCTTTGGTGCGGGACAACCCTACTGTGGAGGTGGCGGGACAGAAAAAGTTAAAGAAAAAAAAAAGAAATGGCCGAGGGACCCTGTCTCTGGTGAATTTGCAACGGACCGACACAATACACATAACGAGTTTTCGTACGAATGTCCTAACAGCGCAAGTAATGGTACCTTGGCTTGTAATTGCCAATAAAAACTTAATCTTTATAATTAACGGAACTAACAGCCGAGTAAACCGATGTTTGGTAACGCCGGTGTTGCCAACGGTTTTGATGTGATAATTGCGGAATGATTTGTTAATCCTTAAAGTGCGTTTTTAATTGTATAATACGGCGAGGCAGCAACGAAGCCTTTTAATACTATATGCCTATAGACATCCACATTATTGCTGTCATGCAGATGCATCGCCCCCCTATAACCCTCTACCTGATGGGCATACAAGTTAGCGCAGATAGAGAGTTACACGGAAATTAAGATATAAGGTAGTAAAGATAGAGAGAGATGGAGAGACGCGCATCTCTATTGCCCTTACAGGCGCGCGAGCACATATTTTCTTTATCTCACAGCTAGTACGTTTGGTATAACTTAAAAAGTTTTTCTTCGGTCGTGGGGTCTATTTTTTATGTCTTCTCCATCGTTTCGCATCTTTTACATGTATAGACTTGAACTATATTTTTATAAGAGCCTTCCTTTCAGCTGAATTGGGCCAGCGGGACCGGGGACGTACCTTTCGCCCCCATGATACTGTCACAGAGTTACAATTATGCTGCTACCTTTCGTACGGTTGCATAACGCAGCTGCGGATGTCTATGGGTGTCGGCAGTCATCAACCCGTTCCGACTGCTCGTGTGCGTCCTTATAAATAAAATTATAAAATATATTTTTTTTGTATGGAGTGGCAAACGATCAATTGGAGGCTTTTGACGACTACCAATGCCCAGTGACATCCGCATAATTATTGTCGTACAGATGCGTTGCCCTCCCTCCATCTCCCGTCTAATGGGCCTTCGGCTACTCACAAACCGCACGAGACGCAACAGGTACGAGGCGTGAGAGGTACGCCCCCGGTCGTTCTTGCATTATTCGACTACAATGTAGTATTTCTTAATAGTCCCTATGAATAATAGTCTTTTGAATTTTCATTTAGAGACTTGCACGCTTCAAATAGATGAATTATGTTGGAGACTGTACTACTACTATTCCATTTATTCTGGCCGTGCCGGCCCAATTCTCATACAATGCAGCATAGCACTAAGTATTACTGAAGAATAATCCAACGATGTTACGCCTCAGAAACCCCCGTTGAAGCCGATGTGGACGCTATTCTGCGTACACAACGGACGCACGCCCTTCCTGGAGCAGTACCCGGACACGGACGCGACGCTATCGCACCGGCCGCTGTGGCGTGCGTGTCTGCGAACCGCGCGCCACGTGACCGCCAGCGTGAAGCCGCATGTTGGCGACGAGTACGACTTCCTGGTGGACACCGACCACGGGCCCGTCAGGATGCTGGCTCCTGATTGGTGCGTGCACAAGAATTTTTAAGTGTTTGTTAAACCCTGACGCAAATAGAGGGATGGTTATAAGTTTGACGATGGTGTGTGTGTGTGTGTGTGTCTGTGTGTGTGTGTGTGTGTTCGTGTGTGTGCGTGCGTGAATAAGTGATTACGTGCGTGTCTACGAGCTCGCGTTTCTCTAACGGATGGACCGATTTCAATGCGGCTTTCTTCACCCGAAACTCTGTTTCCTTGTGGTGGTTCTTAGCTATGTTTGGTTAATATTAGTGGAAAGTGGACGTGGAAGATTTTATCATTATTATTATTTTAAATTTATTTAAACGAGGCGATGACTGAAATCTTTGGTATAATCCCTAATTACTCTCTTCTCGTTTCTTCCCAGGGAGTCGATGCAGGACTGGGTGAGCATCCTGCGCTCGAAGTTGCACGAGCTGAAGATCCTGTCGCGGGGCGAGAACGTGTACGGGGCTCCGCCCGTGGCCCCTCCACCCAGGGCCCCCGCTCGCGACCCTACCTCGCCGCTCCCGCCCACTCCACCGGTGCCGCCAGATAGGTACGTTATGAGAATCATCGAGCGATAATGTCTACGGCGGGACCTGTGCTCTACGGGGGGAGGCCTATGTCCAGCAGTGCACGGCGTCCGGCTGATGATGATGAAGAATATATACGAAACTCCACACGTGGTGATCTAACCCATGGCCTGTGCCTATCAAGTATCGCGTTAAAACCCGTTAGATGACTACAACATGGATATATATTAAACAATACCTTCTCGTGTAAACTACCTCCCCCTCCTTTTTAAGAGTAAAATGGTTTGCAAGAGGTGCCTCTCGCTCACATGGTAGTGGCGGACAGTGATGTCTATGCCTTAAGGTTCCGTATTGTTTGTGAGGTGACGGTGACTCATTAGAGGGGAGAGACGATTTCCCGGGCGTGCCGGTCCGATTCGGCTGCAATGCATGTAGCACACATATAGTAGCATCATTCCGCAGTTTCACCCGCGTAATGCTCCTATTAGTCGTGGTATATAGCCTATAGCCTTCTTATTAGATGGACTATTCAACACAAAAAAAAAAAAATACGGGACAGTAGTTTTTGAGATAAGCGTGCTCAAACAAACAAACACTATAGGTTTATATTATTAATATAGATAAACGTGATCTGGGTGCAATTCGAACCCAGAATCTTGCGGGAAATATGCACATTCCCGTTGCCCTACTGAGCCAATCGGATTAGATTGTTTATCATTTAATATGAAAATATTCCTTACAGAGTACCAGGTATCGAAATCACACCAACGCGCAGTATAGAGGCTGCGAACGAGTCTCCTAGAGAAACTCCACCTGCTATAGCGGAGACTCCTACACCTGTGACGTCACTCTCCGGGATGTCACACCCCGGGACCTCCAGTCTGTCGAACCTGCGAGCGAACGGACCTAGCAACTTCATCGAGCCCCAGGAAGTAGACATATCCCAGTGGGATGTCCCCTTCTCATCCCTGCCCAGCACGAGTCAGGATATAAGGGAGCAGAAAAGCGTTGCCAAGATTTGCGGACAGAATGTATGTCTGGATGACTCGGTCCTGAAGAGAAGCGTCGTTGATAGTGACGAGGAGTTCTTCAGTGAAATGGACAGAGAGGAGGGTGGAAGAGGGTTCACGCAGAGGGTACTTGTGAATAACTCTGAGGAGGGAACGAGTGATGACCAGAGGTAATATCTATTAGTAATTGGACTAGAACATTTCTAAGACTTCTTAGGTGATATTTAATTGTAGGAATGCTTTAATTTTACAATATGTTACAAAAGCCCCGTTGCTCATTCAAGGGCACAATAAGAATCGAAATTCAATTGTAAAGAACTTGAAAAAGAAAACGAAGTAAGTATTAAATCACTATATATAATCCTTAAATTAAAATGTTATTTATCCCTGCAATTCTGTGAAGTTCATGAACTTGTCACGTGACAATTAGTTGTGCCGTAGGTCTGCAGGTATGAGAACAGAAATGCTCAATGATATTCATATTTGCTAAGTCGATTCTAATCAATGTATTTATTATAATTGACACGTGGACGATAATTGATTTTCAGTAATAGTAGTTAGTATACATATACGTTTAAATGTAAAAACATATATACGTGAACGAATAACAGAGTTTTTATAAATCTCTTCACTAGTGATCGCCCAGAGTTCATTAGAATTATAAAAGGATCGTTCGACTCGTCCAATACAGCTTGATTGTAAAACATGTTTACGTCATAGCATGTTAGACAGTGTCACAAATTGTGCATTACAGAAGCTTGAACAGTGTGTGTGTAACTTAGTGCGGGTGATAATGTAGGCTTCTTGGTGCCTTGCTATAACCAGGAGGGAAGGACGGAGTTTAGCCTGTAATTAACATTGATAAGAGATATTTTAAGCACAACCTTATTTAATATGTTTTTTTACAGTACGCCACAAAGATCAAATGTGACAGTCATCCAAGTGTCAAACAAGGCGCCTCACACGGCGATACCTGTGCTGGGGGCCGCGGATGTGTTCGACTTTAGCTTCAAACAGAAGTTGAAAGTCAGCCCCGACGACTCGGAGTTTGTGAACATAGTCAACACGGAGATATCCGTGCAAAATAATAGCATAACAGTCAACTCTAATAGTGATCACGACAGTGTTGGAAGTAATCACACGTCTGATGATCATATCAATAATAGTGAAAGTAATCATAGACACGAAAACTCAAGGAATACTACTAATGTTGACAATTCAGAAAATCACAGGACATCTAACAGTTATGGGACTGTCTTTGATAATAGCTCGGATTATGGTCATATTAGTTTAACGACGACAGTAAATTTAAATATCGAACCGAAGGATAGTGATGGGGTGTACGAGCGACTGTGCATGGCGTCGACATCGAATAAAGTCGCATCACCGTTATCGATTAGACGAGTCATATCTATCGATAAAGCGAGAAAGTCGTCCCTGCCAAACTTAGATTTAGCTGCCGAGTCTGCATACGAGTGCTTGTTCCCGAACACCGAGAGTAGGCAAAGAGAGTCTGGGGAAGCCACTAGAAACGTAACGAATGTGGAGTCTGGTGTGAGGGTAGTTAGGTCGAATGTCGAACGGTCGCAGAGTCAGAACGCGTATGATCAAGTTCCGCGGCGGAGGGAGATTGTACGCGTACAAAACACCAGCCCAAAGCGGGAGAAGCCAGGTGAGCTTTGTAACCCAAAGTTTTATCTACATGTATAAAACTGTCCCCTACTGATGGACTGATTAACAGTCAGTAACGCACAGCCGAAACTATTGCACCTGGAAACTTGAAATTTGCTACAGATTTTCTTTTCATGATGTAAGTGAACTATGAAAGGATTTTTAGAAGTTAAACCCCTAAGAGAACGAATTTTATAACATGGAATTTTACCGCTTCACTCAGGTGAAAGCACGGGGCTCTGCTAGTGTATAGTAAAACTTTCATAAATGTGTCATCATTAGTGATTACATAAAACCTATTTTTTTAGGGGGGTGAACGGGAAATCGGAGCCTTTTTACGACTACCGACGCCCATGAACATCCACATAATTACAACGGCGATGCGTTGCCCTCCTTCACCCTGCCCAGTGGGCCAAAAGCTAACAAACATATAGACGTATGTTTGTTAGCTTTTCACGCAAAAACTCCTGAACGAAGCTCGGATCTGAAATAACATATGTTTATCCTGACAAAATTTACACTGCCCTTGGGATAGATTTTTGACGGGTGAAACAGCTGGGGTCAAAAGGATAAAGTATTTGATACGATTGATAGCATTAAAGCACTCCTATTCCAATTTCAAATTATTCTCCAGCCAAACCGGAAGTGGTCCAACAGAAGCCGATCTGGAAGCGTGGGCTGACGGAGCTGTCTCTACTGAGCCGGCTGCGGGGCATCGGCCAGACCAAGAGGCAGGAGAGCCCCACGAGGCAGAGCAACGAAGACAGGTGCGTGCCTTACATTTTTACCGCACAAAATCCAACCACAACCCATCCCTACAGATAAATGTTTTCGAAAAGTAAATTTTGTAAATCGATGTTTTCGTATGCTGGAAAATGACGTTATAACATCCCGAGTCACATTAATGTTCCCAATGGGTGGAGCCTGCGAGCGAGCTGCGAGACATCGTAACAAATAGGCGATATGACAGATATTATTTGACAGATGATTCATTTTCAGTCTGTCTTAGCCGTACTGACACGTGGTACAAGCGTGACCATATGACCCACGCTCATTAGCCATTAAGTGTCACTTTAATATCGGCCATGTCTCGTTCACATTAATAACTCTCTTCATGCAAACACGCCGCTTGCGAAGACTCTCGACACGTACGGTACCCGATCAATCTAACAATAACATTAATAATAATATCTGTGGACTTATCACACCACGTTAGCCTAGCCCTGGGCTAAGTACCGTAAGGACTTGTGTTACAGGCGCTAGACAACGTAAAAATATTTAATATTTTATATATTTAAGAAATCTTATATATTTAAGATTTTTATTATGGAAATACATATAATGCATATATAAACATCCATGGCCTAGGCGTGTTTCGAACCCGTGACCTCTGGCGAACCACGCAGACTAACCGCCACGTCACCAACAGAGCCAGCCGCTCGTCAAATCAGATCATGTATGGTTTTGTGTATCTACTAATATTATATATGTGAAAGTTTGTTTGGATGTATTAATGTTCTACACTAAACCATACCATAGCTACAGTATGAATTTTAATAAAACTTGGCAATGTTGTAACTATACGAGAATAACACATAAGCTATATGAATACGTATGCGTTCTCCTCGTGATGACCTACGGGGCCGAAACATGGCCTCTTAATTTAGGACTGGTCCGCAAGTTTGCGGTAGCCCCAAGGGCATCAAGTATCCGACATCACGCGAAGAATAAGCTCGCTGAAGTGGGAATGGGCTGGTCACACACTCAAAAGAACAGATGGCAGTTGGGCCAGTAAGGTTCTGGAGTGGACGCCGCGTTTAGGAAAACGAAGTGTTGGTCCACCGTTCACCAGGTGGGAAGACGAAATCCGTGCAGTAGCCGGTCCGGGACCGATGCGAGTAGCAGGAGATCGGTCGTCTTGGCGTTCATTGAATGAGGCCTATGTCCAGCAGTGGGCGGATAAAAGCTGATAATGATGATGATGACGATATATAAATACAAAGTTTTATTTGTTATTCTGTAGTCTACGTGGACGAAGTCGCAGGAAGCTAGTACTTAACAAATGAAATAATAATTTGGAATGCTCCAGAGCAATGACGTCACCGGCGAAGGTGGTGCACCGCGCGCGGCCCGTCAACCGCGTGGACAGCAGTCGGCGGAGAAGCAACTCGCTTACCAACGGTGAGCTATTCCATTGAACGATTACTCACAAGCCGCACGAAAGGCGATGGCGTAGCCTTCACTTTCATGTGAGTTTGACAAAATGATGATATCTCCGTGGTTTTCTCCCAGGTGTCCCCCCGGCACGGTCTCCCCCGGGCGTGTCCCGCGCGCACGCGCCCGCAGCGGGTGTGGGCGGGGCGCTGCGCGTGCGGCAGGCGGAGGCGCTGCGCGCGGAGCAGCGGCGCGGCGCGTGCCTCGCGGGCGCGGTGCTGCCGCGCGACCCGCCCGTGCTGTGTGACTACGAGCAACGCGTCTGGTAACATATACAAAAGCCGATATTCGGCCACTTATCCATATACCTGGCCGAATTTTGGGCGTGCGTTGCTCTGTCAGTCAGTGAGTCTAGACAATCTACTTTATCATCATCATTTAAAAGAGAGGCTCTTGTCTGTGAAACTCATCCCATTCGCTGCTTTTTGCTTCTCTAAGATATGAATGTGGCCCATTGGGGATAGATGTGAAGGAGCCCGATACATCTGCATATGCGGACGTTTTAGTAGCGTGTTTAGCGGTAGTCACCAACTGGCTCTGACTGCTGGATTTTCCTACTATGATAGATTACATGGTCTTCATACATAGTTGTAAATAGAAGTTGTAGAAGTATTAATATAAACTATGCAGGGTAGCGAAGTGGGGCAGCGGTAACCGCTCGGGGGGGCGGCCTGGGGACCGACTGGTCGCGGTGGCGGCCACCACCCCGAGCACGGCAAACTACGCGGCCACTATCATCAAGGCGGCGCGAACGCCCAGGGTAAGTCGTGTTCATCCGAAAGAGGTAGTGCCATGCTGCATTACAACCGCCTTGGGCTGGCACGACCGGGTGGTACCTCTCGTTGGCTCAATACCAAAGTAAATGCTGGATATATATGTCTGTGAAAGTCTGGAGGCCCATTGTGAGGAATGAGGCAAAGGAGAGCTTCGATAAATCGTTTCAGGGGTAATGTATACAATAGGATCCCAGATAAACGTTCAAAATCTTTCCATTAGTAAATTTAGAAACACCGTAAAAGAAAGTTTGTGTGAAGCATCATCATCATTATCAGCCCTTATCGGTCGACTGCTGGACGTAGGCCTCTTTCAATGAACGCCAAGACGACGGATCTGCTGCTACTCGCATCCGGACCGGCAGCTGCTCAGAGATCGTCTTCCCGCCTGGTGAACGGTCGACCAACACTTCGTTTTCCTAAACGCGGCCTCCACACCAGAACCTTACTGGCCTATCTGCAATCTGTTCTTCTGAGTGTGTGTCCAGCCCATTGCCACTTCAGCGAGCTTATTCGTCGCGCGATGTCAGATATTTTAGTTCTCTGCCTTATGACTTCGTTACGAATTCTGTCGGACAGAGAAACACCCAACATAGCAAGTTCAATAGCCCGTTGAGCTACCGCAAACTAAAACCACAAAAAAAAACCAGTCCAAAATTAAGAGGCAAATGTCGTTTTTTATCACAGTATCGGGGCTCTGTCATGTCCACTTCCTATGGGCCTTCTTAAAATAAGAATTCATTAAGACGCGGTCGTCCTTCTCCAGAAAGTTTATCAGCATTTGCCCCCTACGATTTCGACTTCCGTCTCCAAGTGGTCCCCCGTAACAACATTGAAGTGGGTCTTATAGGTGTTATGTAAGGCCTTTGACACATCCTCATAAGTTGTCTCCACGTCGTCATCGGAATGTGTCGAGGTTGGTGCGTATGCCTGTAAGCACTTTAAGGCATATTCATTCATTATATTTCACATATTCCTCTTGTTGAGTTTAAGTATGAGATATCAGGTCAAATCGGTGGTTGCGATCCGTAGCTTGGAGATTTTTAGCAGCCCTTGTTCCACCATTACCATGGCTGGGCCTAGTGGAAATACAGGGAACTAGGGGCCCAATTGTACTCCTGTCGTCTACTGGAGGTTAATGCTCATAATTGCCCACACTGAGCACGCCGGATTGGAAATCTCAAATTAGGTTTCGTTCCGGCGCCACTGCTTGCCGTCGCCGATCCGACTATCACTCGCTATCACTCGGCGCGAGCGCCGTCCGGTGCTCACGTCTATTTCACTGTCACTATGAAACAGACGGGACACCAAACAACCTGCTCACTGAAGCATCTTTGTTGTTAAGAGACTAGTGCCCTTTGACGACTGATACGTCATCCTAAGCCTGGATGGAGGGTGAGGTTATTCTGAGGCCACCCCCACATAGCCATACTATAAGATAAACTAATTTTTGTAGAAAACCACGCCTTGGGAATAAAACTCTCCTCTCCGGTTTCGGTATTGTTATACAAAAATTAAATAGAATGACATGCAATTATAATGTAACTTGTGTATATGCTCGAGACATCAGTCCCGCTGAGTACGTTTCGCCGGTTCTTTCAGGTCGGGGTTGAACTGGCAGTAAAGAAGTAACGACATTCAGAAATGGATACAAATCTCACACGTTATATATAAAGATTTTACAAATCAGAAACAAAATCTATATTGATTTTTTTTCTGATTTGTAAAATCTTTCATGTATGTTTTGTGTTTTCAGGTGGACGTTCTATACCACAGGATACCGCTGGGCCAGATATATCTCGTCTTAAAAAAGGATACGGAAGCGCTAGGTGAGTTGTGATACATCAGATTTACTCCTTATGCGACTGGCATGAAACAACAAGAGGAGAAAACTTGTGTGAAACAGTAACCGGCCGACGTATCAGTGTTATTAGTAAAGTGTAATAATATTGTACAAATAAATATACAGTACACAAATTTTATAAAATTCCTTAGTAGAAAGGATAAGATATATAAATTCATATTACAATACTTGCAGGTATAAAGATAGACAGCGAGTGTAGTGTAGCGTCCGTGGAGGCGGGCTCCCCGGCGGCTCGCGTTGGAATCCCGCCCCCCGGTCGGTGGGCCGTCACGGAAGTCAACAACAGGCCCATCAACCTCGTCAAGGTAGCGTATTGCAGTGTGCTGTCTTGTGCCGATAGGTGGCGTTGTTATAACTGTCGTAATGCGCAGTCTAGCGATAGATAGCGCTGTTCTACATATCAATGCCTAGGATACCGATAGATGTCACTGTTTTACCTTGCTTGTACCGACATAGAGGTAATTTGGATTAGGGAAGGTTGCGTGTGTCCGCGTCGGTTAATAGACAAGGAAGATGGGAAATTCATTACTATCTGTGTCTCCCACGCGTATTCTGTACAGAAATATCTGATATCTGTTAAAAAAGGGTAACATTTGGTTGGTTTTCTAGGTTGACGGTCGCGGTTTGGCTGGTTCCCTATTCTATCTATTAACTCTATGAAGACCGACAGATGACGCTTCTATTTTTTCAAGTTTTTTAACTTTTTTTAAAAAGGATTTTGATACGTCCATCACCATCAGTTCGTTGCCGGGATTCTGTCTCATTCCAGAAGCAAATCTTAAAGACCCGATAAAATCCGTTAAATAATCATAACAATGAATAACATCCGCTTAAATATACGAATACGATAAGTTATACTTGTTTTAAAAAATTAAGCGAGTATATTTTTCGCGAGAAAATGGCACCTTCACATTAGCTGTAGTCAACATTTTAGTTTTTCAAAGAAAGTTACGAACAAAGTTTTTTTGTTTAATGTACGTACGAGGGCTTGCGAGCTGAAAACTGTGTTTACGATGTTCAGTTGTTCAAGTGTTACTGAATGAAACTTTCAATGTATTAAATAACGTTTATTTATTTGTGTCGCTTTTTTTTTGTAGAAACGTAGAATAATAAGGATAAAATTTTCAAAAAAGGTTTTATCTCCTGTGACGTCAAAGAAGTATAACTTATATCGCGTGTGCATAACCACACACACATTTTTTTGACAAATAAAATTCTTGTTCTATGGATGTCCACCAAATGGAGTGGTGGTCATCCACACTACCAGTGGCTAAGCATTCCCCCTTCCTCACGTGTATCCGATACGATATATGTGAAATGCGATTTCGCGCGTAGTAATAATAATAAAAGTAGTAATTTTACAGCGTCATTATTATTTTTTATTTTGCCTATTCGTAAAAGCCTCCATGCAGGAACTTTCATACCAGTTACAATAAATCTAGTGTAACGGATTTTATCGCGTTTTAATTCGCGTTAAAAATGTTATGTACTAATTACAATAAAACTAACTTTTACGGATTCTATCGCGGTTTATTTAATTATTTGACTAGCCCGACGTTTCAGAAGCTTTACAGCAATCATGGTCACGGGTGGACTGAGATGACAGATGTCCTGATGTTATAAGTTATTAAAAATTATAATTATTTGGTTGTTCTGCATTACTGTTTGCATTAATCGCAAACAGTAGCATAAATACTGTTTGCATTAATCGCAAACAGTAGCATAAGTATTGTTTGCATCAATCGCAAACAGTAGCATAAGTACTGTTTGCATTTGTCGCAAACAGTACTTATTATATCTTGCTGTCTTTGTTGTTTATTTTTTTATTTGATTATGTTTATCACTAGGTATAGGGGAGTAGTTTTATTATAATGAGTAACATTTGCGTAAAGTCAAGCCATCAATAAATTTTACACTACGCATTTTTATAATATGGTTGTTAAATTCAGGGTGGACAGGAGGAGTTGACCAGGCTGGGCCTGCACGGCACGGAGGTCACGGTGGTGCTGCAGCCGGCGGCGCTGGTGAAGAAGATGCGCGCGGCGCTCAAGGCCAACAAGACTTTACTAGTGTTTAAATAGCTATTACATAACAAACGCACCACGAACATTCTAGAACATTTTAATATAAACAGATAGGAAAGAATGCACTGAGAAGGAAGAACTACCAGAATATACGTGACGGAGTGTACTGTCAATTGACGGAAACTCGTGTTATAATATGAAATAATATAAACAAATAATAAATGATATGCTGTATATTCTATTTCCACTGGTTTATTAATTAAAATTACATACATTACAAAGTCCTCAGGTTTTAAAATATAAACCGGTCGTAATTTATGTAATTTTAATCAATTGACTAGTGGAAATGATATATAAAATATAACATTTATTCAAGTCTACACTTCCAGAACTTTTTAACATATAATCCGATTTCTAAAGTGGACAAAATTATAGAAATGGAGAATCTGAGAAAAGTAATTTATACTTTTGCTGATCGATGTTAAAAGAATGAACTATAAGGCGCGAGATTTTTTCTAGAATTTTTAATATGTAAACCGATTTTAGTAGCACTTGGGAACTAAGTAAACTAAGCTAGATACATATTTTACGGGTCAAAATTTAAATAACCGTAAAACTGCGCAAAAAAAATAGACTAAACCTTTTTACTGAAAAAGAACTGAAAATTATGCTGTCTCTAAGTTTACGCGGATTATGATTTTATCGCGGTCTATTTAATTATTTAACTAATCCGACGTTCCAGGAGCTTTACCAATGGTCACGGGTCATATCAGTCCACCCGTGACCATGGTTGCTGTAAAGCTTCTGAAACGTCGGGTTAGTTAAATAATTAAAAAAACTGCCATAAAATCGGTAAAAGTAGTTTTGTTGTAATGAGAATTATGAATTTACCCGCGAAGGGAATGAATGTAGATACGACTGTCTGTCGCTCCGAATTATTTGTTTTATCGCAATTATTTTATAGAGTTTTACTTGACGGCCGCCGGAAACTCATAAGCCGTATGAAACGCGACAGCATAGTTTTGCGGTATCATATCAGTGAGTCGCTCCTCGTCGGGTGGTGCCGGCCCAATTCGTGTGCAATGCGACATAATCACTTTTTCTTTTCAATGTTTAAAAATACCCACAAACAACTGTGTTCATGTCAAACTTCACTATTACAGAGAGAACAACATTTTTATAGCAGGACAAGGAGACATTTGTCACTAAATGGCTCTTTGTCCGTGTGTACCGAAGCCTATTAATATCAGCATTTGCATAAAAGTTGCTTTCCTTCTCCCCATCCCCCAATGCACCACCGGCTATAGGCGGGGATTTTTTATCACCGCCGGGACGGGCCTTTAATGTCTTTTTTTACCCGCCAGTCCTAGTAGGGGGGGTAATGGTTCTCTAATGTGTGCATTTCAAAGATTCTTGAACGACCTGTCTTTACGACTCGTCCTGTTAACGCAATTGACACTGTTTTATACATATTGTGCTGTCTAGTCTTATATTTCCAATATAATGTTAGGTGATGGACCAGGACATCACATTTTGATGCCTGAAATTTACGCGAATGTACTCGTTACAATAAAACTTGACCATGGTTGCTGTGAAGCTACCGAAACGTCGGGCCAGTTAAATAATTAAATAAACCGAGATAGAATCCGTAACATAAGTTTTATTGTCATTAGTACATAACATTTTTAATCATGTTTTCCTCAGTTTTCCCGTTTAATATTTATATATACGACTTTTTTCGTCCGTCCGTTAGTAAAATTTAAAATTTTAAAAATCCGCCTGTTACGGCTTGGAGGCCTTCCTTCAGGGTCCGTTCACAAGTTACGGCAGCGCAGGGCAGGCTCGCGGCCTCCGACTGCGCGCGTCTTGAGAATTCTTGCGGATTTGCGACTGCTACTAGAGAGACCAATCGCGACATCACGGGGCGGGTCTAAGCGGCCGCGGCTCTGCCTCACGCGTCGCCGCTTCGTACGTGTCGCCGGAATACTCGAGTAGTACGAAGACGCGAGCGGCCGCACGTCATTTTCATGTTTCTACAGCGATTATAAGTGTTACAGCAATGGGGATAAAGTTTATAATTGTATGGCACTGAAACAGCCATTTTATGAACGTGTTTTGTGTTTAACATTATACAGCGCAGCTATTGAAAGTATAATGGGGAACGCGCAATATTTATAGTCAAAATATACACTTTCTGTTTAGTTTGCACTTTCTTCTATTCCGCCTTACGTTTCAGTGAAAATGCGGCGTGCAGTGCTCAAAATTGCAGCTCTTATGGCTAATTATTTTATTCCTAACATTGTCGTTTATTTAACAACAAATGTGTTGTTGTTGTGGTTGTCATTTATTTATGTATTGACAGCGCTACGTCTATGAGCCTTGCGGTAGCAATAACGTACTATAGGCAGTGCCGCATTGAATACATAGCAAAAACAGCAGAGCTCCGCATTGGAACAAAGCCTACATGCCTTCCAGGGCCTATAGCAATCTATGTGACCTTGATATTCAAAATTATAACAAAGAAAGGGTCCTTTAATATAATTTGCAACAGAGCCCTTCTAAGTTAATCCGGCCACTGACTATATGTATGGTTCTGATTTTAGTGGCGGCGTGATTTTCTCTATAGAAACACGAGTGTTTACAAATATAGCAGCTGTAGTTTAAGTTTTAATGTAGATATACCTAAGCTAAGAGTCGTATGGTGCACATTATACTAGTCTATTCAGATGTATTTTCATGATGTCATCGCATGCAATTTCCTGTGCATGTGCAGGGATGAGCTGCATGCATGCACTACTAATACACTTGTACATGGCGTAGATAACACAATTTGCGGAATTATAAATGCGGATGTGAAGTTTCCGCGAAACTCAAATTTTGATAACTTTTTGGGAAAACGTTCAACCAAATTGGGTCCAAATTGAATCTCTTATACTTGATTGAGGAAACTATTAAATAAATATACACGGCCATTTTAATATTTAATCTGTAGTAGAAATACTTTTTACTCATTGGTGATCTCTTTATAAATTCTTTACATTCCTTGATTTTTGGTCTCTGGGATATTATAGATTGTTTACTTGTCTAATCGTGCCTTATTCTTCCCAATATACTTTATACAATTATACACATTTTTACAATAATTCATTGCACTAACTTTTACAATTTTTTTCTAACTTTTCTCACATAAGGAAGTTAACACAATGTTTTATCCATTGGAATTGAATAAACTGTTGCCAGTCATGTTGTCTGCCATCCAATCGTGTAAACAAGTGAACCTTTTATAAAATTAAGTATATTTTATGGTGATGTTTGTAGGATTTTTTTGGTATAGATATAAAAAAGGCAATAAAAGTAAGTGTGTGTGTGTGTACTTATGTACACGCGTTGGAAATAACTAACTTCGGGTGTTTGTTTTTCGTGACGGTGTGCGCACGCGTCGTAAAAACTTTCACTCATAATTTTTCCCTAATGCTCCAAAAGATGTATAACTTTAAAAAAATAATTCTTGCTCCTTTTTTTTAAGTATATGTTGTACTGTCTACCCCCTTGAGCCAAGGTTTACATCGAAGCCCTTGTATCAAGACACAAGGGCTCAAATGTAAACTTTAGGTACTGACCCGTAGAATCTCAACCGAGACTTTAAATGCCCTGTCACAATGTCTATGGTACTACAAACTATAGACAATATGTCAACTGACTATAACAATTAAATTACTTCAACGGGCTATAACACGATTTATATAGTTATCTACCATTCCCGACGTTTTCATCACAGCCTGGGAGCTTCCGTATATCCTGGTATTATAAAATCATGCAGTTTAACATTCATTATAATTTAGTTCTTAAGCAGGGCTTATTTTTGTTTACTGGCCATCGGCGCTGTGAACTGCTGAAACACCGGGATCTCTAAATACACCGCAATAGAATGTTCTTGTAATTTTACCGTAATGTGTAGTTAATATTCGCCTAAAACGAAGAAAGCGGCATGGCAACAAACTATTGACATCATGTCTACTCTGTGACCCTCGAGGTCTCTTCGCGAAAGTTTTGTATATTATTAATTATAATATAGATATTTCTACACTTTTATATTATTTTTAATACAAACATATCTCATTATATGTGATTTTATTTAATAAATATTATTTAATTAACTATTGTTTTTTTATTCCAATAGAATATAAGAAAAGATAATTTATAACAACTACTTAATTAGATATACAAATGTGAAGTGTTACCGGGACATAAAACCGCAAATGAATATCAGTTTGATACACATAGTTTCTTAAAACTGACATCTTTTTTTATGGAAACTCCTTATCCTTCACATAATTCTGCAACCCATATTTTGGATGTGGCTGACGGCAAGCTATACTGGTTTTTAGAGGAAAGTTCATATTTACACATGCGGTAATAAAAAATCAATAAAGCAACACATCAAAGAATAGAAAAATGTTTATTTATCATTATAACAGTAGACATGAAGTTATAATACCTACAATTTCATCAATGTTGAGAGTAGTGAAGCACACTTCCACTATCTCGGAATATTAGTCACTTGGAACTAAAGTTCTATGGAAACTAGGATTATTTCGAAACAATTTAAGATCCATAAAAAGAGATGGTTATTATTTTATACAGATAATTAAACTATTATTCTTATAATTATGTAATTAGTAGAAAAATAGTAACTACTTAAGTAATAACGTTGTACATATAGTTACAGGTAGAGATAATACAGATCGTGAAGGGATGCCATAGGCAGATATGATGGGGACTGGCCATCTCGCATGTGCCTTGTGGAGAGAGAACGAATGAAAAAAAGACAAAGAGTGAACTACATTTGCTGTCTCGACGTGGCTGGCGGTTTTAGGCTGGCTCCTCCACTACATCCATATTATCTCTATGGTTCCAGATCAAAGTTAATATACCTATCGAAACTTAAGGGTAAATTACTTTTAATATTATTTTCCAAATAACATTTTTTTGGTTCGATTAGAGAGTTGAATTTAATCAGTTCATTGTATTTTGCTTAAAAGCTTGTAAAAATTAAGAACAAAAAATCTAAATTAGAAAAAAACAATTATTAGATTTTTTTTCATACATTTCGATCCTTACTGTTATAGTTTTAAAATACGTACTGACCGGATACTTTTACATTTTATATTGTTCAACATTTAAAAAATACTTAAAAAACAAAGTAGAAGTACATAAGGATAACAAAGATGAGAGGGAAATCTAACCACAGCCGCGTTCACCTAATTCGAAAGAGAAAGTAAAACTATTCTCCTTTTTTCGTTTATTTCGCTTTGCACAATTTGCAAGTAGACAAAGATAGTTACGCATTTCTTATCTACCTTCTCGATTAACCAACATGGACATTTGCAGTCACAAACCTGCACATGGCTACCACACTCATGTTAAAGCCACCAAGGTATGTAGCTGACTCCCTCGTCGTTTGTCTATTCCTAGCTTAAAAATAATATTTGAGGTATAGCGATACAAAATACTATATAAATACAGTTTGTTATAGGAGCAAATATTCCTATAATACAAATAAAACACGTAAGGTAATTTCGAAGTAGTTAGTGCTGATAAAACTATGTTCAAGTAATCTGTATGTAAGTTAAACAACATATTTCATTAGCATCTGTGGATTCTCCGATTCTCGCCTTAAAATTATGTATACACATTTTATTGACGCTGAAATTCTTTGTAATTGTCTTTCCAGAAATTTTAGCAAATGATTATAAATAACAAAGTTATAAGTGAAAATCGTGCAAATTTAAAGGAATCCACATAATTACTACGCAGATGCGTATTTTAACATTTTATTAGAACAGTTAAATTTAAAATAGGTAAACGATGCTACACGAGTTTTGGCTCGTATACGAAAATAATACCGTATGTATAACTTATTAATAATTAAATTTTCACATTATGTAGGTAACTATTCCTAATTCTAGATTTCTGTGTGATTCTTAATAAAGAATAATAAAAACCCTTATATATGATATATACGAATATATTCGGACGCCTTACTAAGTACAAATGATAATATCATAAAATTCTTAAATCTATGAAAAATGTCAATTCTCATAATTCTCCTATGTAAAAGTATAAAATGATACAACTTAGACACAAACTTAGTAGTAGTTAAGATAAACGGACACATTAAAAACAAAACACATATAGACAACAAGAAGTACATAAAAAATAGTGAGTGCACTACGTCGTAACTGCACTCCTTACTTAGATACCTAAATCTAGATGATATAAATGGCATGCAAAATTAAAAGGACGTGAGGTGTCCATAGTCTATGTGCATAAACAACGTTTCTACACATTTAATTGATGCAGGTATTAGTTATTGTCTTGACTAATCCTAGTTCAATTATTATAAAGTTAATTTATAACCTTATGTGTGTAGGTGGACCTAGAATCTGTACTAACCAAATAGCACTTTAGCAGTCTGGAAAAGGGCTTACGTCAACCTACGTAGCTACTCAGTAATGTAGAGACGAATTATATAGTTTTATACGTAACATATATAGTTTTATACGTGATAACATGTTGTAAATCGATAACTAGATGTAGCTGCACGCAAAAGTATGACATCATAGTAACGTTCAGAGTCACAGTAATGTTCCGAATGGGCGGAGCCTGCGAGGGAGTGAGCGTAAAAAGACGTCTCTTTTACTCCATTGGGAAATACACAACTTCTTAGCATTTAGGGACTTGTTCCATATTAAACAATAAAAAATATTAACCTTAGAACTTTCGAATAGGCTAAGCCAGCTAAATGTCCTAAGTTCTATATCAATTGCACATAAAACGAGTGTTTTGATCACACGAGCGCAGTAAAGCTTTTTTTGATAAAAGAAACCTAACTGGCTATGAGAGAAAAATGTGTGCCACCTCTCTCTTGCCTATTAGTAGCAATATACCAAACATAACATTCTCTCTCTCTCTTTTAATCTTAATCGACTCATATCTCTCTCTCAACAACTGTTGGCCTTGTTTTTGTAACGCTCTCACACAATCACCAGCTTACACCCTAAGCCAAGTGTGGGTATTTCAATAAATATTTATAAGACATAGAGAAGATTATATCTACATCTGAAATGTTAAATACCTGGATATTAATAACCTAAGTATTTCGAATAACAGCAATTATAAAAAGTATGACAGTGCGTAAGTATACTTAAAAGGCCGTATCATTTGTGAACGATAAAAAGTCATTGAATTAATGTAAAACGAGATCGAGATATTTGTGAAAGTATTCGTCTCAGATCCTACACTGAGAGATAATCATAGAAATTATGTAGATATAGCCGTCTTGGTTAATAGAGAAGGAAGATGAGGAGGCATTGCTATCTTTGTCTATCCAATCTCGCATTACGCATAGAGGAAAAGAGAGACTGGGAGCGAACACTTGCTGTCTCTTTCGAATTAGGCGGCCGCGTTGTAGGCTGGCTTCCCTTACCCCACCATGGTTCAAGCCTTGTCGTGGCGGTGGGGCTCAGTAGCCTGGGGTTATCCGAGACACCTTGGGCGAAGCCAATTGAACCGAGGAGGTGGTGGCTCTTAGTACCCCTCCTATAAGAAGAGGGGACTTAAGAGCAGGAGGAGGTGCCGCTCTTTGTACCCCTCTTATAAGAAGAGGGGACAAAAGAGCAAGAAGTTGCGGCGCATTTGCGCACGGGGCAAGGGGCGAGGATGGGAACCTCACCCCATTGAACTGTCCCAAAGTCGGTGGGGTTGTCCTGTGGTGCGGGACAACCCCATCTGTGGAGGTGGCGTCGGTCTCTTCGGGGGCTGACTTGCCGTCGAGGTGCCCTGATGATTTGTTGTTCCGGGGCACCTCATCAAAGACGGCACTGGTGGCACTCGCGGTGGTTTTTGTGGGTATTCGGCACTATATAATGTGCCGCGAGCCCCACACACCACTGGACCCCACCCAGGGCCAGTGAAGGCGCGTAAATGTTTCCCCGCGTCAACAAAAAAAAAAAAAGGCTGGCTTCCCTTCTCTACGGAGACAGTGCACTCTGTAATAACAAATAAAAAGTTCTGCAGTAGCAGATGAGTGACATCTATTATTTTTACACATCTGACATGTTATCCGACGAAAAATACAGGTGAAGTCAATAATTACAAATAAAAAATGTTTGAAAATTATACAGGCTTAATTTCTATCTCTGTCATTACACAAAAAATATGCATTTCAAACTCAAATAGCGCGCAAGTTATGTTTAAATGTTATTTTTTTATTTTGTTTAAAGGATAACAAAAAAAATTATTATGTTTAAATGCAAAACATTTTCACCATCCACTTTCACGAAATCACTCGTAAAACTTTTTACGACCGGAGAGGAAAGATTCTACACACAAAAGTAGAATTATATTTTTGCCCATTGAATATTAAATATTTTCGAAATAAAATGGGAGCTTTATTTCGCAAAAGAATTACAGAAGTTTAAAATAGCTGCAAGTTTTACAAATAAAATGAAAGTTATACTGCCCTACTAATCATTGATAAGTACACCGGAATACCTTCAAAATCACTTAGGAACTTAACACTCGTCATACAAATAAACCTAACGGCGTAAAATAGTCATCATAAAAAGTAGCTATATTCGTAATACCTATACGTACCTACTATATTTAAAATAAGTATTAATTGGCAAAACGTTTCGGATGTCCGAAATCGCCAAAATTACATGAAAAGTCATAGAGTACACCTCCTACCTCCTATTTCCTTACTCCGGGAACTAGTTATAATAAATTGACAAATCCTAAAACAATTCGTTTGGTCCGACTCAAGATTCGACCCGAGCCCTCACGTCTGTGGTTGAACATGCTTACAACTAGACACGACCCACGCTATAGGACAAAAAAATGTCTTATTTTACGAATTACAAATTTCGTTTTTATTGGTGAAGGGAATCTCTTATCTGTTTAATATATCTTTCGTGCTTACTCCAACTATGAAAGTACATGAGGTGCTATTACGTTTTTACTAATAAGTTGATTCTTTGAGATCTTTTTCTCCTTTCGCGTATAATAGGCACAAATCCCCACAGTGAGGCACCAAATACGAGAATAATTCCTAAAATTACAAATAATGACTTATAAGTTTTTGTATATTCATACCAAAGACCACAAATAGGCGGACCTATCAACTGTAAAATACCATTTACAAATAAACTTATCCCATAGGAAGACATAAGACGTTCTGTCCCCAGCATCTCTGTCATAACGAGAGCTGTGACACCCACGTTAATACCAGAAGCTATGCCAAAAATCGAACAAAAGACACTTATAGCTGCATAAGATGATGCAAATGGTAACACTGTCAAACTCAAACCAGATAAAAGTAAACCTGTGATAAAGAAATAACGTTTAGGGGTTACAACAATATCCGATAATGCGGAGCCACCTATCCTACCCACTAAATCTAAGGCCGATATTATAGAAAGCAAATATGCGCCGAGGGTTTTGTCAAAACCGCATTCTTGGGCGTAAGACGGGACTAAAATGATAAAATTTGTATAGGATATAGCACAAGTACAGTTTGATATAAGTATAACTAAATAGATAGGATCTCTTAAGAGTTGAATATCAAAATACTTGCTTGGTTCTTTCTTTGATTCGTCTTCTTTCGTTTTTTTTCTACACCCACAACAGTATGATATTGGCGCTAAACTGTCTGTAACAGATTTTAAACTAAATTGCGATGCAAACTCGCTCGGTTTCTCAAACGCTGATAGTGTTGAGCCATGAAAAGGCGTAGACATGTATTGAAAACTAGACGTCGATGGACTCCGCTTCGGTGTTTTAGGCACTAGCAACTTTTTACCAAAGGCATCGGTGTAGTTAATGCGACCGGATTTACCTTCTGGTACGGATTCTAGGAGCGACGGATTGCTGTGTAAGTGATTTGACATTTTACTAGAGATATGCTGCAAACAGTGTTTCGATGTAGCCGGCGTAGATACTTTTCTGACTCTGCTGTTATCGATAAGTGCCACTTGCGCAGCACTAGCGGATCTGACGAAATCGTTTTGGTTTAGCGATGGGTCATCGAGTGCTGCGTTGGAACGTTGTTTCGACATCAGTGGTGATCCGTTGGAATGGACGTCGGCAGTTGAAGCGTAATGTTCCGAAGTTAAAATAAGCTTTGGATTCGCCCGAATTTCCAGATCATTTGGTTCTTCCTCTATAAATGCTTCCAACTGGAAAAGATAATAAGATATTATTAACTTTATTTCTAATTTTGTTTGTAGAATCAAAATATTAAGTTGGTAAATTTTCGGAAGATTTCCTCTGTTAAAACACTTACACTCATCGTGGTGTGAGAAATGTTATACTATGGCATGCGGCAGATTTGCCTGTTGGACTGAAGAAATTTATACGACGACAAACTTCCTCTTCAGAGCGTTGTCTACCTAGTGCATGCGAGAAAGGGCACGCCGACAAGAATGGCACCCAACAACACGTGTCGCTCAACGCGCCCCTTATTTACGGCCACGATGTCAAGCTTGACACGAGTCATGATTTAAGTACAATGTTAATACTTAATACATAAACTAAATACTTATTTTCCATGAAAGTACATAATTAGAGAGTACATTCTTAGTTTTATAATCAAATAATAGTATACAGGAAAGGACGTGCTTAGCTGATATAATTTGTATTGAATGATCTAAGTATGGGGCAGAAGCTCTGCTGACAAATTAATGTGCATAACTTGATTTTTACTTTATAGTGGCGATTTTTATGTAACAAAATTATTAATTTTTAATTTAATAAAATAGATTCTTTTTTTATAGCACAAGGCGGCAAACGAGCAATCGGAGCATTTTCATGACTACGGACGCCCGTAGACATTCGCATGACTGTTACGCAGGTGCGTTGCCCTCCTATCATCCCCCCTCCCCATTGGGCCACTGGCTACTCACCAACCGCACGAAACGAAACTTTACGCCAGTATCAAGTGAGAGAGATGTACTACCACTGTCGTGCCGGCCCAATTCCTGTGCATGGTACATGACACTACATCCTCCTATGCAGCATGGCACTACCTGCTAACCCTCTCTAAGTCTCACTATCCGCACCAGTAGTTACCACCTATACTTTATTAGCGCGCGCTACCCGATCCGTCGTGTGTCCAATGCAGCAATGAAACCTTTACGACTTTAAAAAAAAGATAGGTGTAACCACACACTTCTAAAATCGGCGCTTTAAAGTTTGTCGTAATCTGTAGGTATTAAAAGACCCATCCAAGCTTGTCTGCCAGCAGTTGTTCATTTCCAGTTGATTAGGGATGCAAAGTGTATAAAGCAATCGATATCGATATCAATAATATCGATTGAGAACACTGATGTAGCGACATTTTTTAAAGCTTTATATACATATATATATATATAAGCCTATATACATAGGCTAAAAGTTCTCAGCTCTAAAAATAGGTAAATAAAGTGAGTTTCATTATTGTTTTATCATAAATTTATTTAGATATCGCCTAACCCACTACTTTATAACCGCAACTAAATTAAAAAATAATATTTCTTATTTTCATTTATCTACTTTCATTCATCCTGTTCCTGCTTTGAAGTTATAACGGCCGCAGCTTTTGTAATAAGGCGTTCAGCAGGCACGCTAGTGGCTTTTTAACATAATTTAGGTATTAGGTTAATTTTACACTCGCTGTTTGGATATTGAATAATAGCCTTAGGCTTATTCTCGTCTAAAAATATTCTCCATTAGTGTCTAAGTACCATCCAGACCATCCTTTCCCTCTTATAAATTAAAACTCACGTAAGGAATGTACACGCACGAAAACCATTAGTTCTGCACCCTGTGAACGCAAAAGATATCTTTTTGTTTTTGGGTGTCGATTTATCGATATACATTAATCGGTTTTTTCGATACGTCCATGTCTGTACAAGGATGGACCCAAGGTTCAGTTGATGTGGATGGTCATTGAAATTAAAGAGAAATATTGTAAATACTACTAATATACGAGTACTAGGTTGTACGTAGGGTACGACATGGTTCGTTATCCTTTCATTGAGATGTGAAAGATTTTTAGAACACGAAATAGTTAGATTTTTTTTAAATAGTCAGTGAAAATTTCAAGTAATGGGGTCCCAATTTTACACTTCTAAAATTTGTCATGTGTTCAATCATAGAATAAAGTAAATATGTCCATGAAGACTGGCAAACAAAAAATAATAGGTACCTGCATGCACGAGGACACAGGACAGTCGCATAACAAGTTTTGTAGCTACTACCGTCAAACTGTCGCGTCGTCTCTATAGTATAAATAAAACAATATCCAATAGTAAAAATTTAATATAGTCTATTTACATAGAATAAAAATTTGTTTTCCTATATCTAAAAATGTATACATATACCCATTATACGTTAGCATAGTATGGACATGCTTACGCAAGCAAGAGACGTCACATTAAGGAACTGCCTACAACTGCCTGCAAATATTGTGCTGTAATTTGTGCAAGCAAGCATGAGCAACGTGGCAAATATCTGGACAACACACGTCCTGCTATGGAATATAAAATTAGAAGTAAAAACTCTACAATATTGCAGGTGTATTACTGATAATTCCACATTACTGAAATTAAAAATAGGCAAATGTTAAAACATTGAGTTGTATGAGGCAATTTATTGGTAACAAAACGCGGTAATACCTAT
>JAFELO010000858.1:252183-279222 GCA_017140195.1 Eumaeus atala
TACTGAAATTAAAAATAGGCAAATGTTGTCAAAAAAAAAAAAAAAAAAAACATTGAGTTGTATGAGGCAATTTATTGGTAACAAAAACCTACTTTTAAATATCCCAAAAAACTACTTGCACATTCAAATTTTGGATGCATCTGACACTAAATAACTTTCTTACAGTGTACTACTAAATTGTCACAATCAGTAAGTAATCATTAATGGGCAAATAATGATTTTTATCATAAAAAATATATAAATGTTTATTAGCTATACTTAATAATAATAAAAAATAGTTTTGATTATAACTACCGTAAAATATAATTGTGCTAATTGTGAACAGATTTCGACTTTCCTTCTACCTTCCCACAGTAGTTTAAGAAAACTAAGGTAAACTAAGGTTCTAAAATGTTTCTAAAATTAGACAGTAACCTACTTTCAAAAATACCAGTTTAACATTGAAAACATAATTTATCTTTAGAAGATAGGAGCACAAAATGCTAGAATAAATGTGAAAACAGGTACAACAATGTATAAAAAATCATGAAGAAGCTCAATAAGGCCTTTTGTGATGGTAAGAGTAATAAAATAAAAAAAAACTGTGCTTTGGACCACAGGACCATAGTAAAACTTGCTTAAGTTACACGAAACGTAATTGACCATGTGAGGAAGCGAGAAAGAAAATGTGTGCTCAAACTTCCCTTTCTTCTCCCTACAGTAGTATACGAAACGTAATTATCTACCTTTACTAACTTATATCTCCTTCTCAACTTCCGTTCGCCTCGTTTCCGTAACGTTCTCATTAAGCAATCACCAGCGTACTCCCCAAGTCAAGTGTCCGTTATAATGTGTATTTCAAAAAGGCCACTGCATTAATTGGTCTCTGTAAATTTCTAAGTTATTAGAAGAGATGGGGTCCTCTTTCACTAGTTACTGTATAGTTTTAGATACTTGCATATTAGCGACGTAATCTCTATAATATTAAGTAGAAACTGACTAAAAGTGATGGCTAACCTGTCGTGTGCGGTTTTTGAGCGGTGGCCTATCGGGGGGNNNTTAGATGAGGGAAGGCAACGCGTATACGGATTTCTCGTCTTTCCCTATACTATAATAAAACATACGTATAATAAAAACAAGGAATACAACACACCCAAGTATAACATAGACAATTATATGTTAAGAGATTATGATTGCCAAAAAGCACAAACTGAGATTTTTTTTCATCAATATAAAATAAATCTAGTTTTTGGTCCAATATTTTGTGAATTTCCAAGCCTCCAATGCAAGCATGCAAAGTTTAATTTTCAATGAGTTTATCACTATAACAGATCAAGTCTAACAGAGCAGCAGTCTATACATGCTTAACAAAAATAAAGTAAGAACTTACAACAACTAAGTACAAAGGAGTGAATATTCGCTAAATGGAAGTATTAACTAATTAATGACAATTCTACACTAAACTTTTTGGCCCCTCAAAGCATTATCTAGTTTACTTTTTTTTAACTTTTCGACAATCGGCATGAGTAGCCATAGGGATGCGCCCGCGACAAAAATGATGCCAAAAGTAAGGAATATATGGGTATAAGTTTTCTCCCTTTCAAACCATAGACCAAAAATAGGTGGACCTATCAATTGCAAAATTCCGTTAACGAACAAACTAATACCATATGTCGACATCAATCTATCGACACCCAAGATTTCGGCCATCACTAGTGTAGTCACGCCACAATTGATACCAGCAGCTAAGCCAAACAGAGCACAAAACACGCTGATCGCCAAATAAGATTCTAAAAATGGTATTGTTGCCAATGTTAAACCTGAAAAGAATAAACCACCAACAAAGAAAAATTTTTTTGGAATAAGGTTTAAATCCGATAATGCAGACCCGCCGATACGTCCGACCAGGTCGAGCGCCGAGACGGTACTGAGCAGATACGCGCCTCTCGACTTATCCAAGCCAATATTATCAGCGTGCGATGGCAACAGAATGATAAAATTGGTATACGAAATTGCATTAGTACTACTCGAAAGTAGAATAATTAAGTAAATTGGGTCCGCTAACAGACTGATATCGAAGAATTTGTTTTTTTCTTTCTTTTTTTCTTTGGTTTTACAACAGAAGCAACAGTACGCGACTTCAGCGACGCTCTCCGTGACGGATTTAAGAGAAAACTGAGACGCAAACTCGTTGGGTTGTTCAAACGCTGACAATGTAGAGCCGTGGAAGGGAGTCGACACGTATGCAAAGCTTGAAGTGGAAGTGTTACGCTTTGCAGCACTCAGACGTTTAGCAAACACGTCTTGCGACCCAAACTTTCTTTCTTGCGCCATCGATGCCGAACTGGGGGTAGTTTTAGGTATAGGCCGTGTGTAAGACATTTTTCTGTTTGACGCGTTATATCGTAAATTTTGCGATGAATTTAAACGATTTTGACTATTATATTGTATAATACGTTCGGCGGTATTGACTTCCTCGGGTATGTCCAAGCCTTCTGCACTATTTTCTTCAGGTTCCTCCTCTTCGAACAGGATATCATCCTGCAAGCATACGTTCTCTTATAAGTTTACACGTTTTACGGAAAATGTGATAAATGATCACTATTTATGATTCAAACATGATATTAAAATGGTACGGCGTTCAGAAATAGCGGTGGTACACAACAAGTTTCAACAGCACAATGTGTAATTCTACTTTCAATTATAAAAGTTAGTAGGAACGTGCGAAAGCCAAAACTGTTATTCTATAAGCAGTGAAGGGCAACACTACATCTAAACTCGAAATCTAAATGAAAAAAACCGAACAACACAACACACGGAAGTCACTAATACAGCTCAGGTGGGAGGATGTCATGTTCTTGTGCTTTTTAATTATATCACAAGAAAAATGATCATTGTAATAGTGATAGAACGGTAACATGTTTATACTGGCTATAAATTATGTAAAAGTGGATAAACAATTAAAAATGGTTTTATTGTATGTACTATGATAAATATAATTGATATATTATAATAGATACACAGGGATAATAAAAGCCTCAAAATGCTGTGTGTCTATGAATGATTTTCTCAAAATCGTGCAGAACGGATTTTCGTGTGGTTTTTCACCAATAGGTATATCAATTCCCGAGGAAGGCTTTGGTGTATAATTTTTTATTCACGGACGGAGCTGGGCGGATTGCTAGTAATAGATAATAGAGAAGAGGATAATAAGATATATATTTCTGGATCAGCCAATTGTCCCGCATCAGCTCTATGTACTTAGATGTTGATAGCTTATTTCTTTATTTCTTTTCGATGTCAATATATAAACTGTGGTGGTTATTTTAATGCTTTTCGTTTTTTGTTTGATGCTAATATTAAAAGATAGTGGTACTAGTAAATACGAGTAAATAGCAATTCCATTTATATTATTGCTTATTCCTTGAAAAAATATTTCATTTTCGGCTTCTTTTATACTGTAAAGTGTGAAAAAAATTTATGTTTCTAAAAAAAAAACAAAAAAATTAATAATTTTCTAGTGTGTTTTGGTTTAGGACATACACTGACATTAATAAAAATATGAATATTTGGAAAAAATGCTGAACTTACTGTTTCCGAGTCCATTATATTTTTGTATATTTTAGACAAGGGACTTCTTACAAACCTTACAACTTTATACAAAATGTAGAGTCATTAGATTTTCCAGATTGAATATTTGATAAGGGAAAAAAATAGTTTTGAAATACAATTTTTTTGTAGTATTAAAATATTAATGAATGCCTTAATACACTATACAACAATAGATTATATCCCATAATAAAATAATATAATGAAAAAAACTAAAATGAAATTGTAAAAAAAAATATATTTGTAAAACTCATCAATTCATATTACAAAAGAATTATATTATATTTAATAATAATAAATTCGTACTGTCAACACTTATGAAGTAATATAATTTGTGCACCGCCAAAATGCAGTAACAAGAAATAACAAGTTATATTAAACTTTTTGGCACCCTAATTCATTGCTTGCTTTTTTCTTTTTATACCTGTTAATTGCTGGCATAAACAGCCACAAACTTGCGCCGCCGATGAATATAAAACCAAAAGTCACAAACATATTAACATAATTTTGGTCACGCTCAAACCATAGTCCACAAACAGGTGGGCCGACCAACTGGAGGAGACCGTTCACAAACAAACTAATACCATACGTCGACATAAGTCTATCGACACCTAAAATTTCCGCCATCACTAGTGTCGTAACTCCGTTGTTGACACCAGAAGCTAAACCAAATAAAGCACAGAAAACACTTATAGCACTATACGATTCTAAAAACGGTATTGTTACTAAAGCTAAACCAGAAAACAACAAACCACCGACAAAATAAAAAGTCTTCGGGATTAAATTTAAATCGCACAGTGTTGATCCACCGATACGTCCGACCAGGTCGAGCGCCGACACGGTACTGAGCAATAACGCACCTTTATTTTTATCAAAACCTACATTTTGTGCGTACGAGGGTAGTAGTATAATGAAATTTGTGCAAGATATAGCAACAGTGCTGCTAGATATGAGGATGACCAAATAGGTCGGATCGAACAGAAGACTGATATCGAAGAATTGGTTTTGTGCCTTCTTCTTTTTGATTTTGCAACAGAAGCAACAGTAAAACACGTCTGCCACACTCTCCGTAATCGATTTCAGGGAAAATTGTGATGCAAATTCGTTGGGTTTCTCAAAAGCTGACAATGTGGACCCATGAAACGTTGTGGCAACGTAGGCGAAACTTGTCGTGGACAAATTCCTCTTTGGACCAACGCTGAGCCTCCTCCCGGCAATTTCTTGTGATTCTAACTTTTTCCCATCGGGGATACCGTCTACGGCGATTGATGCCGAGCTAAGGGTCCCTTTAGTCATGGGTCGCGGATAAGATAGTTTCCGTTTGGACAAGTTTTGTTTCAAGTTCTGATTCGAAGTAATGCAGTTCTGACTGTTATATATTTGTGTTTGGGATAGATTTTTGTCAGAATGTCTCGCGATCAGCTCGTCCGGCACGCCATTTGGTTTATCGACCACTTGCGTCATACTATATGTTTCTAATGATTTCTCATCTTCTTCAAACAAGATGTCGTCCTGAAAAGAAAGAGGTATATGTACACAATGAAAACAGTATTAAATTGAATCGCGGTTGGATTAATTGTTATATTTTAGGCGATTGTTAAAGCAGTCATTAGAATCAACAGGTCGTGTAACTTTTCGGTTCATATAGAGAGTATAAGCTTAAGAGGTCTCTATTTCGTATAGATTCTAAATTACTTTTTAATTACATCTAATTTAATATGCATTAGCTTATTTCGTAGCATAGCGCATATACTAAACTATGCCAATTCCTTTACCCTGTGCGTGTTTCGGTATTTGGAAATTCTCTATAAAACTCTCTTATGAATATGTACATAAAAGAGGACTTGGATTAATTTTATTACTGATTTAAGTACTCTACGCCCACAATATCATATTTTCCGAAGGTGGAAACTGTTTTTTGCATTATTAGACTATATGTTAGTTATATTAATAATCTACTTAAGCTTAGCCTGTTGCGTACAAAAATACATTAAGCAATAGAGTATACTTCATATGAAAATAAAGCATGATACTGTGTAAATAATTTTTGAAGTAATGTTTTATTATTATATTTTCATGTACCACGCAATCCTGTACTGTATATGAGGCTCAAATATAGATTAAAAATATTTGTACCTGCCTACATAGCTCATAAGATATAACTACATCGAGTGTGTGCAATCATATTTAAAATTAATAAAAAGCAAAATCACTTTGATAAAAGTGTTATTATCAAAACCAATTTGTATTTATACGTCTTAACGTATGTTAATTGTTATTATAAAAAAAATGTTTATTGTATTTACAGTAAGTTATGTGGTGATAAGGAAAAGTGATTATTGCTGTTATGAATGTGTTAAATTTTTAATTAATATGTTAACTGGTATGAATTGATAAAGGAAGCAGTTGGTAATACTCATTAAATGAACACTATATTAGTTTGACTCAAAACTATATGGTCCATAGAGATAATATAGATAGAGAAGGGATGCCATAGATACATATAATATCTGCAATAATAATAATAATATCTGTGGACTTAACACCGCACGTTAGCTTATTCCTGTGTTAAGTACCGTAGGTGTTACAGGTAGTAGACAACGAAAATATGTTTAATATTTTTTCTTAATTTGAGGAATTTTATATATTTAAGATTTTCATTACAGAAATACTTATAGTACATAGTTAAACATCCATGACCTAGGCGGGATTCGTACCCGCGACCTCGCACGCGGACTAACCGCCACGTTACCAACTGAGTCAGCCGGTCGTCATAAGTTAAATGGTGGCAGTGGCCGTCAAGTTTTAAAGAGAACGAAGATAAGATCAATCTTATAATCGTACATGCGCATTGAGCTGAGAGTAATGAATAAGAAAAGAGAGACCGAGAGTAGACAACATTTGCTGTCTCTTTACACTTTAACGGTCGCATTAAATTGGCGTCCCTTCACTATCTATGGTGTGGTCTCTAGTCTCTATGGTTGTTCTACTTAATCATATGAATATGATGATAATGATAACATTTAATGTGAGAAATTGAATAATATAATAAATTGAATTACGGCGAGAGTACGGATGTGACGTCACTGCCGAGACTCAAAACCCTGTGTGGTCACTGACACGTAACACGACCGGGATAACATACCATCCAATTTGTGCGAGACTGAAGTTCTTAAATGATACTTGACCTTTTAAAAATATATTTGTTTTAAATGCTTCTTTTTAGATTTACCGATAAAAGAGAAAAGCGACACAGAATAATGATCCATGATATTGTGATTTTAAGATGTCGACCCTACTTCACCACGGTGATTATCGACAGCCAATGACAGGGCAGAGCTGCGCCCCGCGATATGCAATAGACAAGTATAGTGCCTTGTTATGCCTTTTCCATTTTTTCTTTAACTAAAACCCACCACCAATAGATGACCAATCTGACTGAAAAAACTAAAACTCTAAAAAATAGTCTCAAATGTAAAAAAATCTAAAGAATTGTCTTTTTCTAGGCATTAATGTTTATAATAAATAAAAATATTTAATTAGACAATAATTATGCATGCTTTAAAAATAATATTATCAATTATAAAACAGCTATTATACTTATATAATTGAATATAAAGTACCGGCGAAAAGTGGTAAATAATAGTTTGCAATCCTTACAGAATGGCGCTAGATTAGTATGGCCAGACCGGAAAACAGTGGCGCCATCACCTACATCTATAACATCTATCGATCTGTCTTAACACACGCAGCGCTGTCTCCACCTCTACACTCCTTAACCTAAATGGTCACCATACGTTCTACAAAGTATAAAAAATACTTTTAAACATCACAAACATTGTTCGCTCCCCACTTTCCTGCACTAGCAATGATTTACTACCTAAATACTCATCAGGCTAAACCTGAACCATGAAACGAAAGATAAATCACAAATAAAAACGTCACGTTATGCACCTTCGAGCATGCGAAATACAACTGTCAAGAATTTTGGCATTAGCTGTCAAGTTTCATTTGACACTTGACATCGCTGATTTCAAATTTCATTCTATTTGCCAACTAAACATCGTTCGCTGTCAAATAATCCGTTCGGCTTAAAAACCGATTTATATTCTCAGTTTACATATGATTGCCGCGACTCAATGTGCGTAACGTTTTTGTCATGTGTTGAAGTTTGTGAAGTTAGCGCAATCGGTCCCACCACCTGTCCTCTTGATGTTACAACTATAAAACAATTCACCAAAGCGAAGCAGCCAAACGTGGAGCTATGAAGCGATATTTTCAGACGTTTAAAATGCTCATGCGCTAACAAGTAATTAGTATAGCAACAGAGAAAGAGAAGCGGACAACACAGAAATATTGAATGTAAAATGCTTACTTTGTTTTTTCATTACAGCAATATGTCACTGTTGTGAGGTGTATGATTTCTCTCCGGGCACAATGTGAATGAATTTTGAGAAGATACATGAAATTTTAATTAAAAATGTAATAATTTTTTCTTTTTTCTTCTTTTTTTGTCGTTTAAAAATTGTAATTTGTCATTTCTCTCTAAAATATATACTTCGGTAATCTTATAATTTATTTTTATTGATTTTAAAATATTTTAATTAATTTTATGTACGAATGAGACTCCGCTCACTCGTACCAGCATCTTTTAAGAAAAATATTTTTTGAAAAAAGATTGGGAGTTACAACTTTTGTGTAAACGTCACACGTTATGAATATTAAACAGTTAACTCCTCAAGAATCTATTGAATGTTATCGATAGAGCGCGATATTAAAAATATAACATGACGTATACAGTCATTCTTTTAATTTAAAAACTTTTACTTGTTACCTGTAGAAAAAGATTCGGTTATGAAATGAATATATTATGAAATAACCGAATCTTTGTGTCACCACTAAAATTATGTACCCTATTACACACTAAATCCTATTTAAACAAATTAAAATAGTAAATTTTTCCATTTTCAAAATGTCTTTATTTTTGAATTGAATAATAGGAAGCCTCTTTATTTTACAAATCGTATAATATAAAATTTATAAGTTATCCACCTGTCTTTAGCTTAAATGTGTTAATGGAAAAAGATAGTGCAGTTGTACCATGCACTATTATTATGAAGTCATGGACGTCGACACGACTCGCACCCGACGGAAAAGCATATGAACTTAATTTTGTACATCCATAAAGTTGTATATTGCCGGTAATTTACGCTGGTGGATCTTAATTTTATTAATTACAAATATCAATTAAAATATTGGAATGAAATTAATATCCCGTGAACTAATAGAGTAAAAGCAAAAATTTTTTTTATTTTATAAATTAGTAATAATATTGTTTTATATAATATTGGAGGGTGAACAAGTAATCGGATCTCTTGATCTTGAGTGGAGATCATAGACATCATTATAGCAATAATGCATTTGTGTCTCATTTCCTCCTCTTCTCTCCGCCACGCCATAAAAGGAACTACTCATTTGGTCCCATCCTTGAAAAATATGTTGTTGCCCTTCCGCACTGTCACAAACCACACAAGTGTCACTGGCTATCACTGGACACGTGTTATGTGATCGAGGAGTACGCTCCAGCTCCATTACACTGCGACGCAGCAGCGGCCCACTTACAAAGACGAATCAAAAGTCACTATCCTGTGTCGAAATTTCCAAATGCCAGATCTCCAAGCCGTGACAAATCCATTGTTAGTGGCGTACACAAAACACTCAAAATGCCACCAATGTTCACCGTTTTGCCGAACTTAACAACTTTTGCAATTATAAATGCCGTTTATAAAAACAGCCTATTTGATTTGTGCTACCATTTATTATAAGTGCAAAGCTGGGTTTTGTACGTTAATACCACGTACCACACTATAACGCATTCCATAAGACCTGGCCTATCTATTTCACCTAAGTGATATTTGTGGCACATTCGTGAAAATTAAGTGGCACTAACAATTTAAAATTCTCCAAAGTGATTATATAATTAACTCTACCTCAGAATTTGTGTTATCGTCTGTTCCATTAGCCTCAACTAATCTCTATCTTATGCTTCCTTCATCCATATTAAGTGCCAACACTATTTTGCGGCAGATCCCCATCAAATATATTTGTGCTGTCTTTAACTTTTTAGCTTCAAGTACTAAAATCATCACATTAAAATAAATCTACCACAATTATCAACTCTTTAAGTGGCACCATTGTCAATAAGCTGCGACATACCCTAACAAAAGAACAATCAATCAATCGTCTACGCTAGTTGCCTGAACTAATCAATAACTTCGGCATATCCGTACCAAAAAAAAGTGCCACATTTATCGACTGTTAATGTGACTCTTATCCAATTTAAGCAATTGTGCCAGTACCCGCGTCCCTCGTTTGTAGAATATCCAATATAAACGAATGTGCCACATTAGTCAAATCCAGGAGTCAACCCACGGATTAAATGATCAACCAATAAACCACGCCACATTAAGAATATTTGTGTCTACATGAAGTACCAGTATCCATTTCTCACTTGTGGCATATTAAGTGAATGTGCCACGCTCGTCAACTCTAAGTGCCACTTTCGTCACTTACCTGCGGCATATCCTCGTCGTCCTCTACTTCTTTGTACTTCTTCACCATGTGCTCCTCGACCGGTTGGAACAGCAGCGCCGCCGCCCACACGTTCAACATAATACCGCCGAGTATTAATACTGCTCCTCTGGAACAAGTGAATGATTAATGAGTAAAATTAACATTATTGGAGGAGGATATTATTATTATTATTATTATTATCGAATAGAATAGAATCTAAAAGAACTTTAAGCCTTCAAGAGCGGAGAGAGAGAAAGGGACATACGGGCAGTCGGAGTCTTCAGAGCAGGAACTCAAAAATGCTTTGATCATTGTACCATGTTTATAAGTGTTACACATTAAGACTGTTGGGGAATTATTCCTGTACTACTCATAACATTTCTGTTTATACCCTTTTAAAACGGTTTCTATATAGTTTTACACGTATGTGCGTTTGATTCGCTGCTGCAACTGCAACTTCTTTGCATAAAGGGAAAGCGACCGCAAGAGCGCGAGCAAAGCGGTTTTGATTTTTTTTATTTCGGAGCGACCTACTACTGGTTGGCGGGGCTATTGCTCCCGCTTCTATAGTTCAACTGGCTGGCGAAGACTTTTGTGTCTTCTGGTTTAGGGAGACGGTAGGGGGACAGACCCCCCCCTCTTTTCCCGCAGATGGGAAGAGATGTACCGGGCTGTTTTGTGGGCGAAAAATAGTGCTCGAAACACTATTCGGTCATGGCTAAAGTACCTGGATTTTAATGTGCTCAGTGGCACTCGCGTTATCAATACAAATTTAATGTCACATCATACGTTAAGATACGTAAAGTCTTTTACTTACAGACATACGCTCGCAAAACATTACCCTGCTTTCCAAGGAAGTCGTGTAAAAAAGGTTCGATACGTACTTGTACAATGCACATATCCATAACATTACTGAACCGTAAACACTAAGAGGGACATTAAAATCAATCGATTTACAGAATCTCATAAAAGGAACTGTCGCTCATCAGACGGCCATTAAAGTTAACGGCGCGTAGACAGCGTCCGACTCATCAAATACCTCGTTACACAATGGGAGTCCTATGGTCATTGATGTTTATATATGTATTATGTGTATTTCTATAATAAAAATCTTAAATATATAAGATTTCTTAAATTTTATTACTTAATAGTATTTTCTTAAGAGTTCAGGTAATTCAGAAGTTTAAGGACACTACATAATCGAGCGAAATTTTCGCAATTGTTGTTTAGTACCCAACTGTTCAACTCAATCATACGACTTAATTATTTTACAAAATCGATTTGGTTCTTTTCATTTTTTTTTAAGAATAAGGGGGGCAAACGAGAAATCGGAGCTCTTTACTACCGACGCCAATGAACATCACATAATTACTATGCTGATGCGTTGCCCTCCTTGATGGGCCACCGGCTACTCACAAACCGCAGGAAAGGCGACACTGAAGATGTAGTGACATCATTACGGTGTTATTATGTGGTCTTTAAAGGTTATGTGATATTTTTTTTGTTTGCTGTTGCGGAAATGTTGTAACAAGGGAAAAAATATTTTTTTAATTGCAAATAATATTTATTACTTGTACAGTGTGTTAGTTTAATACACAAATATTAGTTCATTGAAATTGGCGCCTTGTATGGGAGGAACAAAAAATCGTATATTTTTCGATATAACACATTTAATTAATCAAAGTATGAACCATTGTTTTCTTCTTTGCACTTTTGCCAGCTCATAGGTAGTTGTTTCGAATTTACCACCCTATTCATCTTTTATTTATCAGTTTAGAAATGACCAGAATACGTCTCTTAAAGGCTGCAAGTTCTAAGTCATCCTTAAAATAAGCGACATGGTTCCAGGTGCTATCTTCATTTCCCGAGATAAAATCCTTAGCTTTAGGACAGGATTTCCTTACTGCTTCGACCACCTTCTTCGTACGAACACTACGTGACGGCCAGATCTTTCTCTGTCACAAACAGAGGAAGCCTCATTTTTAAAAATTGCATTTGGCTTCATACCTACTTTGTGTAATGCAATCACAGCGATTCCGTTCTCTTTAACACCGCACTCCATTTTAATATCGCAAAATATTAAAATATTGTACAATGTATTGGCGCAAAAATGGAAAAAACACAATGAACAATTGTATAAAATTGACAGATTCCAAATTCGAATGTAATATTTTTTTATTTTGACTTTGTAACAGTACTTATAGTCATATTAGGTATCATGGAATCAAAACAAAAATGGCTTCTAGAAGTGTTGTTGTTATAAGACAAACATGTACTCACTTGTACCCATAGGTCTCCAATAAGTACCTAAGTACCGGCGGCAGTATGATACTGCCAAACGCAGAGCCGGACATGCATATGCCGTTGGCCAGGCCCCGCAGCCGCACGAAGTATGACGTCACGATGTACACCGTGGGCGGGAACGCCAAGCCGGCACCCGTGCCCACCATCGCGCCAAAACTTGAGAAAAAAAAATAAAAAAATGCTGTAAAGGATTTCTTTAGTTTAAATAGGCTTTAAAAAGTGTTAGACACAAAATTTTTTATCTAAACACTTTTGGTTCTAATAAATAATAATAAATAATGTCTGAGAAGAGCCATCTACGCAGGACATGTTATGGTGCACAAGTGTTTACGCAGACAAGTGCACTCTTGTCTGCGTAAACACTTGTGCATTTTTATTCCCTCATTCTCCTCTCCTATGGGACGGCAATTCGAGCGCACGGAAATCTGGCTTTCCTACGAACGCGGGCGCATCACCGCCAACATCCTGACTCCGGTTCTTAGGAATTTAAAAATCCTAATAAAAGTGTTGTTAGGTTAGGTTTGGTTGGCCCGACCCGTGATTCTAAAACAAAACCCTCTTTATTTATATTTGCACTAACTTATAACCCCATTTCAACTTCCGTAGAAATCTGCTTCTTCATATCTTAACTAACTTTAATCCTAATAAGGGAGTCAGCTCCCTTCCGCGGAACTTTAAAAGATCTTTGTATGGGCAGGTAAAGTATATCTTAAGTGGATAGATTTAGTGAGAGCCACGAGCTGCCATGCTGCATTGAAGCAGAACTGGTTCGGCACGATCGGGGAGGTGTCTCATCACTTACGCGCCGTAAAGTGACAGCTGTGCTGTCGCGTTTCGTGCGTCTGTGTTTAGCTGGTGGCTCATTGGAGGGGAAGAGGAAAACAGGGCAACACATTTACATGACAACAATAATGCGGATGTGCCTGCGCGTCGGTAATTGTCAAAAGTTTGTTTGTCAAAAAATTTGTTAATCTTCCGTGGGCTGGAAGTATTTCTGAAGAATACCACCTTTAAAAAGATTATTTTTCTCTTCCCTATAAAGTATTTACAGAGGAATCTGCCAGCAGGTTAATAAATTAACGATTCGACACTTACCTAAAATACAGGTAACTGATAGAAAACGCCCAGCTACTGAAGATCATACCGAAGGCGGCGAAGCTGCCTCCAATAAGCGTGACCGTCCGGTACGACCACCTGACCGACAGGATTGACGACAATGGTCCTGTAAAAGCAACAGTAAAGACCTCTTTATAGTATACTAGCAGGCCGCCAAGGCTTTGCACGGATATTTTACAAAATGTGACAAAACATTTAAATTTTTGTCTTGTAACCATAACATCAAGTTAAAATTATGACAAAACGATGTCTGTCGCGACGGCTAGTTGTCAATAAGAATATAAGGATTCATTTCAATATTTTTTCACACCTTTGGTCGTTATCGAAGTTTTCATACTGATCTAACAAATAATAAATTAAAATGTTATATAGTATATGATCAATTTATCTGAGGTAACATGTCATTCTAATGGTAAAATAATTTTTAATCTACCTATTCAATGCAAACAAACAAACAAGGACATAAACCAATGATGTATGGAGCTCCTCCTCGCTTCCATAGCAAAGTTCACGTCCGAAAAAGGTGCCATTAAATGAAGCCAGCACTGGTCCAGCTAACTCACCCAAACTACTGTAGAGGAAGTAACAGAGCGCGACGATGCCCGATGAGGCCGACGCACTGGACTGAAACACGTCGTTGAACTCCACGAGAAGTACTCCGAAGGATTTAATGGTGCCGGGTATTAAGATGTTCACCAGCGTCGCACCTGAAACACGTTGGAGTTCAAATCACCATTCTCAATAGACTTGGGTGAGGCGTATGTCCAGTGGGGAACGTCGTCCCAATGATGATGATGAATATTTTTTATCTTATATTTATAGAGATTTTGGGCATTCTTTACTAATGTCTAGTGAGCGCTAGTGTCATGCTGTATGGCCGCCGAACCAACCGCGGAGGTAACTCTCACTAACATAAAAAGTGGCTTAAAGTCACAATTATGTTTTCGTGTTTTTTTCGGCTTCTAATTATCTGTTAGCCCAATGGAGGGAGGGATAAAAGGTGGTCAACGTATCGGCATAACTCCAGCTTGTTATCGCTCAACATCACTGTGGAACCAGTCCCGTATCGCGAATACAACATGGGCTTCTTCGAGAAAGATGACGGTAGTAGTCACCTACCACCTGCTCGTCCGAACCGTATCGTATAGAAAACTGGGCCCTTTGATCAGCATTCAGCCTTCACAGAGGCGGTAAAAATCATACAAAAGCCTGGGTTTTGGTTTTGACCAGCATTCTAGGGATCAGAGAGGCCGTAACATGTAAGTACACATATGAACAAGTTGTGATAACAAGCTTACCCACAAACGTCACAACTACGATTGAAGATCGAACCAAATCCATGGAATGGCTCTCTCATCCAAATTCAACTAACAAACGTTAGTATTCTGTATTATTTACTAAGTCCTCTCCGAGGAGTCTTTCTTTACGCGGGTCCGTGGCATGGCCGACCTGCCACATTATCATTACTCCACTGATTACAAGTATATGACTAGAACTATCTCTAATGCCACCAAGATGTGATTCGTATCACTTTCTCATTGTGTCTGCCTCCGTATCTTGGTTTATACATGCAAATGATCGAAATATCGAGGCTTTTTAGATGTGGTGTTGGGGGTGAACGTTGGTCGTACCATGTCAACTAACATCTATTTTTAACCAACTCAAAATAAGAACAGACTGACTACGATCTACTACCAAAGAATCATTTCATTGTTCGTATCATCAAAACACTACCTTACGACTTCCATAAAGTGATTGTATTAAGCAATATGGAAAGGAAAAGACTATGGGGATGAACACCGACCCTCTGGTCTGAACAAAACACCGATAAACTTGGTGCCTGCAGGCCAGCGACAGGTGGAAGACAAACAGACAATTGACCAACGTTTATCATACCTTCCAGGGTGCACCAAGACCATCGTCAATGAACTTCGTAGCTTGTTCCAAATGTTTTATGTTAGAGCTTTAATAAACCACTGAGCTACGTCAGTGCAACAGGAAAGTGTTCTTAGGATTTTTCAGTTTCTATTAACAATTCGGAATCCATGCACTTGGCGGTGATACGCCCGCCTGCCTCGAAGGGCACGTAAAGCCGTCTGTCCTGCACCTGATATCTTTCCAGTCGCGTCGCATTGCTATCTCATCTAAATAGGAAAATGAAGGAATAGAGCACTTGTATCTTCACAGTTTCGCAGATCAGACAGTTTTTCACTATATGATCTGCGTAAGTGGGTCAATTGAGATAACGACAATAACTCCACAAAGAAGTAGGTAACGGATAAAGGGCGAGAAATTTGCGCAGCGGTGTTTACCTACGAGAACGCACCAGCCCCACTTGCCGTCCGGCGGCACCATCTCCCAGTCGCGCTCCGGCGCCGGTCCGATGGTGAACCTCCCGCCCACCGCGCCGCTTTCATCCTCAGGTAGCTTCACTGTAACAAACGAAACAACGTCAGCGTTATCGACGCCAATAAACTTAGTGTTATTATTATTGTTAGAACATTTCAAGACAAATACTCACACACCATGATCATATTCATTGGATACTGTCCAAGGGTGGTCGACACCACTCTCGTACCTCTTCGTAACCCGGCGCGTCTGTATGAAGAGTCACGAATGTGAAGGAGGCAAGGCAGTTATGTAAGGATCGTGACGTACTACGTCGCTGTCGCGTTTCGTGCGAGTTGTGAGTAGACTGTGGCCCATTGGGGGGGGGGTGATAGGAGGACAATCTGCGTAATAATCATTCGAAAAGCCATGGGCGTCGGTAGTAATTAAGGTCTCCGAATGCTCGTTTGTCCCCTTATGTTGTAAAAAAAAGTAATATTAGGTCAAAATCCACATCGGATCACCGAGCCGGCGGAGTAAGTATTTCATCATTCCCCACCATCATCATTTAGACGACCGGCTGTCTCAGTTGGTAACATTGTATTTCTAAATATATTTCCGTTGTCTTGTACCCGTAACACAAGTCCTTATAATACTTAGTCCAGGGCCTCTCCTGGGTAACATCTTGTGGTGAGTCCACAGATATTATATTATATTATCACCAACGTCATCACACACACAAATGCAAATGTACAGATAGCTGAGAAGATAGGCAACGCATCGGCATAGTAATTATAGTGATGTTTATGTTAAGGCTCGGTTGGTGGACAAACCGAACATTCGGGTCCATTCCATGACTATTGACTGATGATGATTATGATGTAAAATGACGATATTATATCCTGTGTACAAGCAAATCTTTAATCCTTTAGGCACACTTAACTTTATTTCTGGATATATTTTGCATTTTTGCCTAAAGAAAAACAGGAATACGCACGCTAATTACAATTACAAAGAATGTCAAGTCTACAAGGAGATTCGAGCAGGAGAGTTAATCCATATTATATATAATAAGGAGAAACGTAAATATACAACCCCTGCACTGACACAACCTCCCTACGTACCCAGAAACAAAACAGGCAAAACTAACAAAAAAAAAAGAATATTAGAAATGATAGCAATACCAAAGAACAACAGTCCAGGGCTTACGCTAACATTACTAGAAGACGCGAAGATAGAGAAAATGAGATTGTTGTACAATCTCAAACACCAAAGCTTGAACAACTTATAATCAAGCAATCAGAGAAAATAGATATTCTCATTCAACAAATTGGTACCCTAATGGGATTGCTTACAACACTCATTGCCCAGCAGCAAAAATTAAATTCACATAAATGCCTTGGCGCCTATCATACACAGGAAGTTCAAATATTCCTTAATCTGGATAAAATAGACATTCTACTGATTTAGGAGACACATCCAACAAACGAAGGAGTGGTCAAACTAAAGGGATATTACCGGAGGCGATTGGAATGCTAAAAATACGTGTTGGGGTTCCGGGCGGACAACGACACGTGGTCGCGAACACAGGCAAGCGTCCGATAATAATGGCCCTACTACAACCACTACGGCGAACAAACATATTGGCCCACAGATCCAAACATAACTCCTGATCTCCTTGATTTTTTCATTTCTAAAGGATTGTCAGAAATATACAAAAATGGAGTCATGCCAAGATGGCAGATCTCTGGAGGGCACCAACTGATACCTTGCACAATAGAAAGACTGACTGGGAAACATTTCGGGAATTCATTGACAAATACACCAATCTATGTTTGCCACTCAAAACGAAACGGAAAATGATGTAGAAAGTGCTGTCTTTTATGCCACTAGATCTGATACAGGAAGCAGCATGGCTCTCCACAGCCTGCTTAGAGTACGAACAAAATGTCCATGATACAACAATGGAAATTAAAAAGTGACAGCTACGAGAAAAAGACTGAGACGACAATGGCACACCAGTAGAAACCTGCAGGTCAAACGGGCCCTTAAGAAAGCGCAGAAAGAATTGAAGAATGTGCTAAAGGAAAATGAAAACCTCACATTACAGGATAAATTAAAAACCCTCTCCCCACACAAAGCAGATGGACTCTTTGGAAGATGACCAAAGCCCTAAAAAGACCGAAGGAATAAATTCCTCTAATAAGGCAAAGTAATGACGGCTAGTGAAAAAATCCAGCAGGGAAAGCTGAATTATTTGCTAACTTTCTCAAGGAATCTTTCAAACCTAATGAGGCTGATACAATACACCCAGATCAAGAAATAGGCAATATTTTAAATAGTGATCATCAATTGTCACTGCCACTAAAGCCCACAACACCGACAGAAGTCAATAAGTGCATTCTTGGTCTAAAGACAAAACACTGAACAACTACGAAAAAAAGGGATAGCTCTACTTTCCATAATATTTAACTCTGTTCCCACTACTCTGGAAACTCTCAATCGTTAATATGGTGGCCAAGTCCAGTTAATCAGTTACAGTAGTATCATCATACCGGCCAACCAGTCTTCTCCGTGTTATGTCCAAGCTGTTTGAAAAGATACTCCTGAAAAGACTATCCAATTCTTGAAGAGCTAAACATAGTACTAAGTCATGAATTCGGATTCCGAACACACCACGGCACCATAGAACAGACAACACTCGAGTAGCTAACACAATTCGACAAGCTTTGGAAAAAAGAATACTGCTCTGCTGTGTTCCTAGATATACACCAAGCTTTTGATCGAGTATGGCACAAAGGACTTCTCTGTCGATTAAAGATTCACTTATCAAATACAAATTTTCTAATCATCGGATCATACTTGCAAGACCACACCTTCAAGTTAAAAATTGAAGATTCCCTATCGTTTATCAACAATGTTGAAGCTGGAGTTCCTCATGGGTCGGTATTGGGTTCCATTTTGTACACAGCCTATACCGCTGATATACCTGATTCTGTCGCGGCAATAACAGCAACCTGTGCAGATACAGAAAAGTGGCGAATAAGAGCTACTGCTTCAAAAACAGTGCATGTGTCATTGACCCTTAAAAGAAGCGATTACCCTTCAGTGAAGCTCGAAGATACAACACTACCTCAGAAAACAGTTGCCAAATACCTGGGGTTACACCTGGACAGAAAACTTACATGGAAAGACCATATCAAAGCAAAAAAGGAGCACTTAAATAAGAAGCTAAGAGATCTAAACTGGCTGATAGGAAGACAGTCGTCACTTTCTTTAGAAAATAAGATTACCATCTATAAACGTATTATTAAGCCAGATTGGACGTACGGCATAGAACTTTGTGGATCGGCAAGCTACTCCAATATTGAGATCTTACAACGCTTTCAAAATAAAGCTCTAGAGACATTATTAAATGCCCCTTGGTTTGTGAAAAACTCAGAAGGACATAAATATCTGGAGATGCCAACTGTGCGAGAACAAATAGAGATATCGTGTAGAAACTATAAAACTAGACTAATAAGAAGCCCACAGAAATCCTGTAGCTAAAGCTCTCACTAATATAGAGATGTATACAGACTCAAAAAGACAAGACTAGCTATAATAATATATTGCTACACATTTAAATGAGATGTCACATCATATGATGTGCTAATCTCCAAATACAATGTAAGAGACAACAAATTTTATTAAAGCTAACCAGGCCGATTGTAAATGAAAATATATATAAAATAAAAAAAATCTGTTTTGTCTCTGTGTGTTTTACTTTACGGATTTTTTATAGTAGGTATATGGGGACGACGTACCTCCCCGACCGTACCGGCTCAATTCCGCTGTCAAAAAACTAACACTTTTTTGGTAGATTCGTTTTGATAACGCGAGTAACAATGAGAAAATACTGTGTTTTTTTTTTGAATTATCTACTATACAGTTTACTAACAGCGCCCCAGGTTTCACCCGCGTAACATGATAAAATTACATATTAAAACTTTAACCCCCCCCCCCCTTCGGGAATGAATTAGTACCAAATTTCAGTAACGGAAGAATTTTTATATACATTGCACAATCAATTCCATCAAGCGGACGACATCCACTGCTAGACATAGGCCTCCCCCATAGAGCGCCACAGATCACGATCGCGAGCCACTCGCATCCAGCGCCTCTCCGCCACCTTATCAGATCTCGTCTCCGGGTAAGGAGGCCGTCCAACATACATATTAATAATAACATATATGGTCGAATTAACGCAATTATTTAAATAATATTCTTTAAGCAAGTGTCGCAAGTAGTTATTTTACACATTGAACCGTTCATTGTTCGCATGCGGGCTCAATAAAACTTAATTGATAAAGTGCTGACCTCATCAAACATTTGGAGATGGATTAAAAAGATTAAGCTATTTCGTTCCCCATCATTCAGATGATTAATTTTAGTTATTACGAAGTGAATCATTGTCGGTGTATCACTTGGGCTGTTATCACTTGGCTGCTGTAAATAGTTGTCAAATTAGCCACATCACAGCATTAGCATCAGCTGCCAGGAGATGACCACCGTTGGACATAAAAATAATAAAGACACTTTATTAACATCCTCCCCTCTGGCTCACATTATATCCGATAGTTTTTTGCGTTTCATGCGCTTGGTATGTTTCCGGTGGCCCATTGGAGCGCAAAACATTTACAAAGCAATTACGCGAATATGGGAATCGTTCAACAAAGGATACCTGGTCGTTTGCACCTATAAACTAATTTAACACGAATGACATGATTCTAGTCGACAGATCGACAAGTCTTTACAATATGAACCGACGCCGGCGGGCGGTAGCTGATGGTGATGATGGGGATTGATTACATAAAGAAGGAAAACGCTTGCGTCAGGCTGTGCCAGTTTCACGACACGTCGGCCATACACCAACCGCGCCAGACATATTTTTAGCTCGCACAAAGTACTCTTAATGAAGAAAAATAATAAAAGAATGAATCATCTAAGGGTACCGCATGACGGTACAAAAACCACGCCATATCCGTTTTCTTCTGATAGTATAAACGGGCAGACGCGCGAACTGACTAGCCGGAACTCCAACCGTGTTCCTCCCTTTTGGTGGATTCCGATAAACATCGCATTTTATGCAGAATTGCTGCCCTCTTTCTCTCGTCCAATGGATTAATGGAAACTCGAAAACCGCGACATCATAGCTATCACATTGCTGCGTCGTCTAGCTAGAGGTACTTCCACCGTCGTGCAGGCCCAATTTGGCAGCGACGCACCACAGAACTACACCTTATAACAGTTCCTTGTAAGTCTGTGCCCTACGGTACGGTCACGGCACAGCCCGTCACGGCACGTGGGGACTGGTTGTTCCGACCTAATTTGCCTGCAATGCAAGAATAGCACTACATTGTATGTGTATAATCCTTTACTTTGCTAAGTATAATTATTGATGTCATGTAAAAATAAATGTGTAGAAAGTGTATTTCACATTCTTGAATAAAGCTATTTATTTCTATTTCTTAGTAGTGCATTTTGTTAATGTACAACGAGCTACATATAAGCCTGCAGGCCAGCCATGTGTATGCCATGCGTAACTCCCCCGATAGATCTAAGGAAATGTACGGAACCTTCCGCTCAAATATTATACTCAGGCTTGACTTGGAATTATTTATTCATATACATTAATCATAACTGGGAATCTGGCTCCGTTTTGACTTTTGCCATTAGAAAATTCTGGAAATATCTATTTGATTATTAATGATAGTTAACGAGTAGATGTGTTGCATGTGGGGGAAATGAGCAATCCGAAAAAGTAATAACAATCCTCTCCTAATGGCTAATTCCATATGATTCTACTAAAATTATAAGTTTGAAAGTTTGTATGTATGATTTAACCTATTTCACACCAAAGCTACTAGACGGATTTGGATAAAATTTGACACAAATCTTAATCTACTTTGTATACTAATATTATAAAGCCGAAGAGCTTGTCTGAACGTGATAATCTCAGGAACTAAAGACCCTATTTCATGTGTATCAGGACTAAAAATCACATTTCTACTCAAATAATCAAAATTTATTATTACGATAGATTTTAGGCGAGTGAAATCGCGGAGCACAGCTAGTATCATTATAAATAAATAATTAATTTTATGTAAATATTAGAAATGATACCTATACCTTGCACTTCATTCGATTGAATAAATTCTAAATGAAAATAACTTATGCACAGTATTTAAACGTTTCAATTTTAATCATTTTATTACTCACCACATTTTATTCTTTTGTATTTCCCATTGGACATAATATTTATAAATGTTTATCTCACAATATACACTAATATGCACTAAGTATTCACCACAGAGCACTTATATCCCACGGCATTCACAAACTGAACACACAGCGCGACTGCACCAAAGAATGATAGTTAGTAATTTTTTTTTAAACTACCCGCACCGAGACTTAATTTAATGAATGCAAAAGTTTGTATGTATGTTAGATATGTTTATTTCTTACGTGGGTATACTGAAATTGATTTGGACGTGCTTGGGTACAGATTCATCTGTAAGAGGTAGTGCCATGCTGTATTGCATATATTAAAATCTTGAATGACGTTAAAGACACTTTTTATCCCGCAAAAGATGAATAAAATATAGTTGATGAATAGAAGATGAATAAGCGATAGATTTTACCCTGGTGAAACCACAAAGCACAGCTAGTTTTTATATATTGGATAAGGAAATCCATTATCGTAATCATCAACATTTATCAGACCATATTAATTTTCGCTAATGCACTTCATTTATAAAAGCCCTAAACACCAATAAAACTTTGTTAATCAGCTCGTCAATATTTAGCTCGATAACCTAATAATTTAACACAAAGTAACGAAATAAAAATATAGTCAATAGGAACTTTTCAATTTAGTGTAGCAAAAACAACAAAACGGTGGTTTTGGTATTCATAGAAAGTTGATGTAGCGTTGAGCCACAGTGTAACATAGATGAATATCCTGTGTGGTCCTATCACGTTGACTGACGTCTGCTTAAACTATTCTATCACATTTCAGGTCGGTGTTTACTCGTTAAAATATGATTTAAAGCGCTTAATAAGAAAAATGTACGAGGAGTAAAATTGTCGACACTAACCGGTCGAGCGTAACGCTTTACCGAGTTTACGTCTCTTTGCACCTTTCACTTCAGAATGTTCGTTCTTAAGAAGCAATTCATGTTGCGTGTCGGACCTGACACACACTCACTTAGATACTGTTTCAGCAATATTTATTTACTATAATGTAATGTAATTTAATATTCCTGGGTTTTTGTTTTACATTAGGGAAATGCCTTTAGGCTTGCCGCTGTAGACACCGGTAAGCCTAGCGGTTATGTGGGACTCACAGCCACACTGACTACCCACTAAAACCTCCAATGGTATTCCATCTATTCCGCCTGTCGACGGAGCCACGAGAACGCGCTAGTGTACTTCCTCGGACTATTTGTAGCTGAATAACGGACAGGGACTCAAAAGCACCTTAACAACTGTAACATCTTCATAAATGTTACAGATTAAATTTGTTATAGAGTTATTCCTGTACCACTTATAATGTTTTGTTTGTACCTTTTTAAGCCTGTTTCTACAGTTTTAGACGTGTCTGTTTTATTCGCTGTTGCCGTTTCTTTGTCTAAAGGGAAAGAGACGCACGGAGAGATGTCCGTAGGTTGTTAATCATTTAGATGGAACAGTGAGTTTGTTGAAAACAGTGGACCACCGGCCAAGTGTGATCCGGACGCGCCCACCAAGGTTTCCCTACAAACGATCATGAGAATTTAATGGCATAAGTTTGTTTGTACCTTTTTAAGCCTGTTTCTACAGTTTTAGACGTGTCTGTTTTATTCGCTGTTGCCGTTTCTTTGTCAAAAGGGAAAGAGACGTACGGAGAGCGTATTTTGTGCCGATCTAAACCTTAATGGCTGTAAGGGCTTTTAACGCTTTTTGAAAATAGAACACACACTTTACTTCTGTTTCATTATAAAAACAGAAATGAAAACCACTTTATTTGGTACACGTCAAGTCCACGCTCCCGACAGCTACCCTCCCGCAGATTGGACAGTATCCCGATATGAAAGTGTTTATAATAGCTAATTTATAAACTACTATTGAATTATATATTACCAGAGTAACTGTGTGGTATTTTATCCCCCAATTCTCAATGTCGAGGGAAGCTCGCACACGTTAGCACTAACGGCCTCGGTGCTGATGTGAATTAGTGGCTCATAGAGAGGATCGTGAATGGCTGAGTAACTCGCGCGAAATATCGATGTAGCCTAGGATTTTACACGATAAAATTAAATTACATTCTAATCTAAAAAATAATACAATAAGGCAGTCACAGGGAATAACGATTGTAGTGAAAACTTAGAACTATTAAGTAACAATGACCTGTATTTAGTAGCACACGCACACACATCCTCGTAGCGATACGTAGCAACGTAATTGGTACTTGTTACTGTACACGTACATATACGCTACGTACGCCGCGTAGTGTGCGCGAGTTATCATAGCTCTACTTTCCCGCGCTACGTAGCATGTTGATGACGAGGTGTCTTATTTTTGCCTGACCTGGACGCAGCAAAAGAAGTTTTCATTCAAATACAGAGTCTACACCATTACCATTTCTTCATCGTATATAGGCCCTATAGGCAAAGATCCCTCATATATTTTCTCATAGATATGCCCATACACACATAGACCGATTACAGTTTTATTATCAACCAAATTAACCGATGTAGTACCCTTAGTGGGTAAGGAGAAACCTATAGATGTTTCGTTGTATTTCATCTTCGATTTTGCGATGAATGGAATTTTTAGTTTCTTTTGAGATTTATCGTACCTCAAAATTGAAACCTCGAAAAAAGAAAACGGAACCCTTATTGAATCATTCCTCGTCTGTCCTTATACTGTTACGTCTGTCACCGGGAACTACCCGGATGACATAATGCAAACAGAGGATTTTTTTTTTGACTATATTTATATAATTGCAAAGGACTTATTACAAACTTATTTTTGGAGTTAAATTCACATGATCGTCTGTAGGGAAACCTTGGTGGGCGCGTCCGGATCGCACTTGGCCGGTTGTCCATTGTTTTCAACAAACTCACTGTTCCATCTAAATGATTAACAACCTACCGACATCTCTCAAATAAACCCCATCAAGCGGTTATGGTACAAAACAAACAACACACGAACCCTTCTTAGACGACTTGACGGACAGCAAGCCATCGTCTTTTTGCGTGGGCACAACAACAGCTTGATTATTTTCCAGAAGCTTTTCCTCCACTTCGTCTATGTCCTCCGGGCGTGCGGACTTCGCCGCCATTTTGGTATCACGCTAAATGGCCGTAAACAAGATGGCGCATCTCCAAATCTATCAGCTTAGCTTCATTGGAATGTTATTACAACATCTAGTCCCTTCTTTGTATAAATTCAGTCTTTTGTTTGGCTCGCGATGTATCTGAAATAGAAAATAGAGATTAAATTTTTTGCAGAATAATTTTAGGTACAAATCAGAACAAATATCAGTTTGTAGCGAGATTTAGGAAAGAAAGAAATAAATAAATTTTATTTGCTCGAATATGGGTAGTTACAATATAAATGTATTACACAGTAAGTAAAGTTTCCAACATATTATGCCATTTCAGCATGCAAAAGTTAATACATATATGATTTACCTGACTTTTACATTTAATTAAATAATATACATTACATTTATATTTATTAATTAATAATTTCACAATTATTTTAATCTACAAATACAATTTATGTCATACTGAACTATTAGTTAAGTTAATTTTATTATTCTGATTATGAGTAAAAGTTTATCTTAATTGATTAGCAATATTTAATTTTCTAATTATTATAATTTAAAAATATCCTGTAAGTCCATGTTAGCCAAATTCACATAGCAGCTATAAATATAACATACAATACACACCTATATATAAATATTTTGTTATGATTTATCTACAAGTCATTATTATGCTGCGTATATTCATTTAAATGATAAAAACATTTTTCTGTAAGCCATGTTGTAATATTATTTTTAAATTTATGAAAGGGTAGTTGTTTAATTTAAATATATATTTCAATTACACCATGGAGAGTACACAGGCTAAGGATTTTGCATCACGCACTCGTCTATACTTATTATAAAACAACCGACAAAGTTTCCGTATGTGACCGATTTTCTTCACATAAACTGTTCGGATTTTCATTCAGGTTTCATTAATATATAGAGCTATTCCCGAAGAAGGGTTTAGTGTATAATTTGCCCCTGTCAATCATGGACGAATCAGGGGTCGATTGCAAGTACATATTATCAAACGAATTCCCCAGAAATTCTCTCTGTATGTGACAGATTTTCTCAAAATCTATTAAACATATTTTCATGTGGTTTTGGTCAATATATAGAGCGGTTCCCGAGGAAGGTTTTAGTGTATAAATTGTCCTTCACGAGCCAAACCGGGGCCGATCGCTAGTGGTATATATAGGTGTACTACGAAATGTGTCCCGGCATTATGAGCAATATGAGTGTACTTTTGGATTATCATTTTTTTAATTATCATATAAGTGATAAAATTTACCCGGACAACGCATTTGAAACAAAAGCTGCATAAAGCTTAATCAGTAAACATTTTATGGCGTGTTAAAAGCACTTGCCAGGCCCATATTACTTCATTCATACTCCGGGGATTTCCCCGCTGGCAAATGTTATTAAGGTGCGTATTCACTGACACGACAGGATAAATGAGTTGTTATTAATAATTGGCAAACGTGCAGCCCGACCTTTTTAGACTTCCAACGTCCATATACATCCTTACTATTTCCATACAGACTAGTTCCCTCTTCCTCTTCCCGCACTGGTGGGCCACCAAAACCACACGTTGTTGTCTGTCTGTCTGTTTTCCTTAGAATATAGATATCATCAATGCAATCTATATATATATATATATATATATATATATATATATATACACACATATATAAAAGAAAGTCGTGTTAGTTACACCACTTATAACTCAAGAACGGCAGAACAGATTTGGCTGAAAATTGGTAGGGAGGTAGATTAGAGCCAGGAGACGG